>PVJX010012277.1:9051-50944 GCA_004027295.1 Dolichotis patagonum
AACCGCTGTCTTTTTAAAAAACTTTTTAAGGCGCGGGTGGGGGGGTGGGGCTGGGGTTAGCTCAGCGGTGTAAATGCCTGCTTGGCAAACGTGAGGTCGTGAGTTTGATCCCCAGCACCAAAAAAACCTGTTTTTAAAACAAATTTTCGCTAAATCAATGATTGCACAGCTGAGACAGAACTTCAGATCCTCCTGCTTCAGCCTCCCAGAGTGCTAGAATTACAGCTGTGTGGGGCCTCATCCAGTTTGCTAATCGGTGTTAGATTCAAACCCATAACATTTGACATACATAGAAGCTTTTAAAATTCCTTGTTTTCTCCCTGTTCTGAACGTTCCCTGTGCCAGTGCTTGGCCACATGCTCTTAAACCATTTATTTATGTATTATTTAATGAATGGTAGGCAGATTCCCACAATCCGCCTATCTCCAACCCCAGCCCCAGGCTCAACCCCAACCTCTGCCCTAACCCTGATGAGGCGAGAAAACCACCGTAAGTCTTTCGTTTGTTACTTACTAGTACATGTTTGCAGTACATAAGGATTGCATTTATTGTGGGGAGTTGGTGCACTTACATGCATAACACGTCTTTCTTTTTTTTTAAGACAGTGTCTATGCAGTCAGACTGGCTTTGAACCCACTACGGGGCCCAGGATAGCTTGGAACGCAAGCCAATCCTCCTGCCTCAGCCTCCCGAGAGTTGGGGTTACAGGCATGCGTCACCGCGTCCAGCCACTCATTTTAATTCTTCTTACTTCCCTTACACACACCCCCACCCACCAACCTGCGTCTCAATCCACCGAAGCGGACAGAGCGGCCCGGAAATGGGGCGAGCAGAAGCCACAAGGCCAGTGAGGCACTTCCGGCTTAGCTTTGTTTTGGTTTTACCACTAGTGGCGCGGTAAGGGTTCTGGGCAGATACCTGCGGGAAGGGTGAGTGCCTGGGGTAAGCGGCTGGGGCGGGGGCAGGGCGGTGCTCTGGAGTGGACGTCCCCGGGCTCCCGCCTTGGGGGAGGCCCGTCGGTTCCAGGAGTCAGCTCTCCTGTCACCAGTAGGCAACACTTAGAGGAAGTCAGCAGATGCCGGAAAAAGTCCTGTTTAATTCTGAACGTCCCAAAGCGCTGATGGCTGCGAGGTCCGGGGTCGCCGCGCCACTCCTGCAAGAGGAAGTTTTAAAGGTGAAAGTGGAGGAAGACTCCCGCGGGGGGCTGGAGCCCGAACCGCCCGGGACCTGGACGGATCCCGAAGGTTCTCGGCGGCAGTTTAGGCAGCTGCGTTACCATGAGGTGGCTGGACCCGCAGAGGCGCTGAGCCGGCTCGGGGAACTTTGTCGTAGGTGGCTGAGGCCCGAGCTGCATTCCAAGGAGCAGATCCTGGAGCTGGTGGTGCTGGAACAGTTCCTGAGCATCCTTCCTGGGGAGCTGCAGGCCTGGGTGCGGAGACACTGCCCGGAGAGCAGGCAGGAGGCTTCGGCCCTGACGCGGGCTCTCCAGGGAGCGCTGGCCCGGACCTCACGTCAGGTGAGAAGGGACGTTTGGGGTGGTGGAGGAGTCACCAGATGCATGAGCCATGCTCCGAGCTTCTTACTCTTCTTTTCTCGCTTATCACATTTTTGTGAACTTTAGGATATACATGAACGTTCTTTTCTTTCCGTGGGAAACTGGTAACACCTTAGCATTAGACCCAACGCCAGTTACCGTTCACGCATTGCAGCACACTCACCCTCTCCTTTAGTTGGCTGTTTGGGAAAGAAAAATGTCAGGATGGAAAGTGGGTTCAGATCCTTAAGTTACTCGTGCTAGAACAGTAGTTTCCCACCACTTTGAATGCGAAGGTCCCTTTTTGTTTTTTACTGTTTGCTGACCCTTTCTCTTTCCACAATGATGCATTTTTCAATCTGCAGTCATTTACTTTATGTTCCCATGGTGAGTTTGTAGTGGGCTTTCAGCAAAAGCAGATTCAATGTAATTATAATTCATAGAATGTTGTTGGATTGAAACTTTTTTTTAAGATATGGGCTGTCGATCCCAGAGCTGTCTCACTGAGCTGCATCTTCAGCTTTTTTTATATTTTTATTTTGAGTCAGGGTTTCACTGAGTTGCTAAATTGCTCAGTGGAGGCTTAGACTTTCGGCCTCACAGAGTGCTGGGTTTGCAGATGTGAGCCACCAAGCTCTGATTACTGTTGAACTTTACATAAACCTTGTTTGAGTAAGAGACAGCCATTATACTTAATTCTGTATTTTGTGGTACTTATTTTATCCCACTTTGCTACTGCTTGACCAAAGCTAAAGCTAACTAGTTTTAGTCATCACTAACATACATTGAGTGAGATGAGAACCACATATTTAGTGATACGGTATTATGGCATTTGCAGAAATGTGTGACCTTGGTTCATTGCTCAATCCTTTCACTCATGATGTTGCATACCTCTACATGTAACTCCATATGTCTCCACTAAAAACAAAGAAAGGACATGTCACTACATAGATATTAGCATCATTAAACAGTTGATCAGAGTCCTCTTATTTGATTTGAAAAGTGGGAAGAGAAGAATGTCACTTAGGGGGTCAGGGATGTAACAGTGGTGTAACTCAGAGGTCATGAGTTCGATTCGTGGTATCCATAAAAAAAAAAAGATTGAAAGTGAGCACTGGTGCATATAAATGAAATGGCGTTAATATTTGGCATTATTATATGGGTTTTTGTAGCAATTTAAGGGAAAATCTTGTTGCTGAAAAAATACCACAGTGATACCAATCCTGTTCTATTTTAAAAAAGGGATATGGAGGTAGGGAGCTGTTTAGTTAAATAATTACTTAAAACAGAAAAGTGCTGATCTGGGAATTAGAAGATCCAGTTTTCAGTAACCATATCTGTGTCTGTGTGTGTGTGTGTGTGTGTGTGTGTGTGTGGTGGTAGTGTTGGTGTGAGAGGTTGAACCCAAGGCCTTCACACTGAGCTACATTCCCAGTCCTTTTAAAATTTTTTTCTTTTAAAATGAGATCTTCCTAAGTTACTCAGGTTGTAACAACAAATGGTCATTTCATATTTCCGCCATGTTCAAAGGCAAAAAATTTCTTTGCTTCAGCACGATGGACACTTCCACCAGTAATTCTTTTTACGCAGGGCTGACACTGAAAAAGTTAGAAGTAGGACGATTTTAGGTTCACTGCCGGCTTGGGCAAGATCTAGTGAGATCTTATCTCCAAAGGAAATTTTTTAGTTTTCAGATTTTGGAACATTTCAGCGTCTGGGTTTTTTGATTAGGAATGCTCAACCAGTAAAGTCTATGCAAATATTCCTAAATCTAAGAAGCCCCCAAATCTGAAACACTTCTGTCCCCAAACATAACACATGTATGGTATTTGACCTATAAGTACAAATAGAGAGACACATACAATGAGCATGAAAGTGAGTTTGTGATCCTCACTAGAACCTGGACAGACAGCTCCCTCAATAGTCGTAGAACCTTCCCTTTCTAAGGATTGTGACTTTAACTTCTGTGAGTAGTCAGCTGATTTGGGAGGAAGGGTAGGAATGAAGATTGAATCCAGGACCTTTACATCTCTAAGCCCATTTGTTTTTGTTGAGACAAGGTCATTCTAGTTCAGGCTACTCTTGAATTCAGTATGTAGTCCAGGCAGACATTCAATTCTGCTTCAGCCTACCAAGTGTTGGGATTATAGGTGTGCATGACCATCTTTGGTGTTGTTGTTTTGTTTTGTTTTGAGTTTCAGGTCTCACTAAAGTAGCCCAGGCTGGGTTTGAACTTTTGACCCTCCTGCCCCAGCCTCCCAGAGTGCTGGAATTACATGCATGCACCACTATGCCAAACTCAAAAGATCATCCTGTTGGTAACTGTTTTATCATAAATGGTCAAGGGAAAGGAAGCAAAATTTTTTGAGCACGTGTTGCGGGTGAAGTAGGTCTGTCTCGCTCATGTAGAAACAGCATCTCAGGGAGCCAGAACTGGAAGATGAGACTTTCTCTATGATTTTCATCTATATCAGGTTACTATTTTGGTTAATTACAGTGAAATAATGAAAATATGTTGCTCCTACCTATCTCAAATCACTGTAGACAGTTCACAGAAAGGTGTTCAGGTTTACAAGAGGCTGTTTTCTCTTCTCTTTGGCCCCTTGAGGACTCCCCAGTAAGTACAAACATCATTAGCAAACATTTGGCTGTTGTGATTTTTGACTCTCAGGGCTTCCACCTTCACTTCTTGAGTCTGACCTCATCCTTAGATGAGTGGCAGTGCTGTCCAGGAACAGCAGGTACTAAATTGGGATCTCATGTTGTTCCAGGGGTTGGTGACCTTAGAGGCTGTGTCTGTTACCTGGGAAGAGTGGAAGCATCTGGATGCAGCTCAGAGGAACTTCGGAAGGGAGAGTGCACCAAAGGATTCCTGGAGCATGGTCCTGCCTAGTGAGTGCTATTACTCTACTGTTGTGTTTTGTTTTTTTCAGACAGGGTTTCACTATGTAGTTCAAGCTGGCCTTGAACTCCCTTGTGTAGCCCAGGCTGGCCTGGAACTCAAAAGCTCAAGATCCTCCTACCGTCCCTCCTGAGTGTTGGGATTATAGGCCTACACCTCATGCCCAGCTTTAACTGATTTATAGAGCATGTGATCTGTGAAGGGTTGGGTTCCCTACAATCCCTGAACCAGTCTGCTGTGTAAAAACATGAGCCAGTAGGACTTCTCCCTTCCCTATTGCTAGGTGATAGAGTAAACTTTTTGTTGCATTCATTTTTAATACTTATATATAGAAAAATTATTTTTTATTAATACATTTTAGATATTCATAATAACATTCATCAAAGGGAATTTGTACCTGTACATGATATATCTGGCTTTTTTTCCCATTCCTCTCCCCTCCCTTCAACTCTTCTTCCCCTCCTTATTTACAAAAGCTTGGTTTCCAGCTTTTTTTCTGTTCTCTTTTTTTGCCTTGTCACTTACTTCTTCTTTTTTTTTTAATTTAAAGAGGAAAAAAAACAGACAAAACAAAACCAGACAAAATGGTAGCAACAATACAGAATTCCAAAGGGAAAAAATATAAAAGAACCAAAAACAAAAAAAAACAGAAAAACAGACCCAAAAAACCCCCAAAACAACAACAACAAAAAAAAACAAAAACACTAAGAAATCGCCACTTGATACATTACATACTCTTATCATAGGAAATAATTGTTCAAGTTACAAAATTAAAGCATACCAAGTAGACATTCAAACAATGAGACTGTTAACAGCTCTGCTCAACCATCTAACAAAAACAGTAGTATGGTCATCTATCTTACACACTTAAACTTATGTGCAATTATATCCTTTAGAGAACTTTCTTTTCCTCTCTTTTTTACAGTAGCAATTACACATTTTGGGTTTTATTACTCTTACATTTCTTATTACTTTTTACACTAGAGAAACAATGTGATATTTATAAATATGATTCTTATTTATTTCACTAATGAGGATGGCCTCCAGTTGACTCCATTTCCCTATGAAGGCCTCAAGATCATCCTTTTTTATAGCTGTGTAAAAATACCACATATTTTTCATCCACTCTGCAGTTGATGGGCATCTTGGTTGTTTCCAAGATTTAGCTATCACAAATTGGGCTGCTATAAACATAGGTGCACATATATCACTGTGATATGAACTTTTCAGTTCTTCTGGGAAAATAGCCAGGAAGGGAATAGCTGGGTTGAATGGAGCTTCTATTTCTAGTCTTCTGAGAATTCTCCATGTTGATTTCCATAGTGGCTGCACCAGTCTTTACTCCCACCAACAGGGAAGCAGTGTTCCTTTTTCCCCACAGCCTCGCCAACATTTGTTATCAGTTGATTTCTTGATAGCAGCTACTCTTTCCGGTGTAAGATGATATCTCAATGTTGTTTTAATTTGCATTTCTTGAATGACCAGTGATGGTGAACATTTCTTCATGCATTTGTTTGCCATTTGTATATCTTCATCTGAGAACTGTGTGTTCATCTCGGCTGCCCATTTTTGGAGAGGGTCTTTGAATTTGGGGGGGTTGATGTTTTTCAATTATTTATATGTTCTTGATATAAGTCCTTTGTCTGAGGGGTTGCTGGTTACAATTTTTTCCCATTCTGTGGGTTTTCTTTTCACTCTGTTGGTGATTTCTTTTGAAGTGCAGAAACTTTTCAATAATATGAGATCCCAGTTGTTGATTCTCTGAAGCGTTTCCCGTGAAGTTTGCATTTTGTTCGTGAATTCTCTGCTTACACCTATGTCTCCATGACTTCTACCTACCTTATCTTGTAGTAGATTTAATCTTTCAGTTTTAATGTTTAGGTCTTTGATCCATTTAGACTTTAGTTTTGTGCATGGTGATAGGCATGGATCTACTTTCACCTTCTGCATGTGGAGAGCCAATTTTTCCAACACCAGTTATTAAAGAGGCTATCCTTCCAGTGAACATGTTTAGCCCCTTTGTCAAATATCAGGTGGCTGAGTGTCTTTGTACCTATACTTGTATCTTCTAATCTGTTCCATTGATCCTCAGGTCTATTTCTTAGCCAGTACCATGTTGATTTTATCACTGTGGCTTGGTAGTAGAGTTTCAAGTCAGGAATTGAGATGCCTCCTGCCTTGCTTTTATTGCCCAGAATTACCTTTGCTATTCTAGGTTTCTTCTGTTTCCAAATGAATTTTAAGAGTGTTTTCTCTAGATCTGTGAGGTATGTCAATGGTATTTTGATTGGGATTGTGTTAAATCTGTATAACAATTTGAGGAGTATGGCCATTTTCACGATGTTGGTTCTTCCTAGCCAAGAGCATGGAACATCTTTCCATTTTCTGATATCCTCTTCAATCTCCTTTTTTAACATAGTATAATTTTCAGCATATAGGTCTTTTACATTTTTAGTTAGGTTGATTCCTAAGTATTTCATTTTTTTAGATGTTATTGTGAAGGATGGTATTCCCATAATTTCTCTTTCAGTGAATTTCTTGTTTGTGTACAGGAATGCTATTGATTTTTGAGCATTGACTTTGTAGCCAGCTACACTGCTGAATTTGTTTATTACCTCTAGTAGTCTTTTAATGGAGTTTTTTGGGTCTTCTGTATAGAGTATCATGTCATCTGCAAATAGTGATACTTTAACTTCTTCCTTTCCTATCTTTATTCATTTTATTTCTTTTTCTTGTCTGATTGCCCTGGCTAGTGTTTCCAGAACTATATTGAATAGGAGTGGTGATAGTGGACATCCTTGTCTTGTTCCTGATTTTAGAGTGAAAGCTTTCAGTTTTTGTCCATTTAGTATAATATTGGCTGTGGGTTTGTCAAAGATGGCCTTTATAAGGTTGAGGTAGACACCGTGTATTCCGAGTTTCTGAAGAGTTTTTATCATGAACGTGTGTTGGACCTTTTCGAAAGCTTTTTCTGCATCTATTGAGATGACCATGTGGTTTTTGTTTTTGGCTCTGTTGATGTGGTGTATTACATTTTTTGTTTTGCATATGTTAAACCATCCCTGCATTCCTGTAATGAATCCCACTTGGTCATGATGTATAATCTTCTTGATGATTTGCTGCATTCTACTTGCTAGTTTTTATTGAGAATCTTTGCATCTGTGTTCATTAGTGAGATTGGCCTATAGTTCTCCTTTTTGGTTGGGTCTCTCTCTGGTTTTGGTATCAGAGTAATACTTGCCTCCAGGAATGAATTAGGGAGGATTGCTTTCTTTTCAATTTCACTGAAGAGTTTAAGGAGTATTGGCATCAAGTCTTCTCTAAATTTCTTATAGAATTCAGCTGTGAATCCATCAGGACCTGGGCTTTTCTTTGTTGGTAAGTTTTCTATTACCTTTTCAATTTCAAAAGCTGATATTGGGTTATTCAAAATTGCTATATCTTCTTGGTTGAGCTTTGGTAGTTCATATGTTTCTAGAAATCTGTCCATTTCCTCTGTGTTTTCCTCTCTATGTGAGTAGAGATTTTCAAAGTAGGTGTTCATGATCTTTTCAATTTCCATGGGATCTGTGGTAATTTCCCCCTGTTCAGTCCTTATTGCATGAATTTGGGTTTTTTCTTTCTTTTTCTTTATAAGGTTAGCTAGAGGTTTGTCAATTTTGTTTATTCTCTCAAAAAACCAGCTTTTTGATTCATTAATTCTTTGTAATTTTTTTAGTTTCAATTGCATTGATTTCTGCTATAATCTTTACAATTTCCTCTCTTCTATGAGCTTTAGATTTAACTTGCTCTTCTTTTTCTCGAAGCTTCAGATGAAGCATTAGATTGTATTTGTGCTCATACTGTTTTCTTGATATGACAATTTATTGCTATATATTTCCCTCTTAAGACCGCTTTCATTGCCTCCCACAGATTACAGTATGTTGTGTCTGCATTTTCACTGAATTGTAGGTATTGCTTTATTTCTTTTTTAATTTCCTCTGTAGCCCACTGGTTGTTCAAAAGGTTGTTGTTTACTGTCCATGTATTTATGCCAGTTTTGCAATTTCTTTTGCCATTAATTTCCAGTTTTAGTGTGCTATGGTCAGATAGTATGCATGAGACAATTTCAATACCTTTGCATTTACTTAAGAATGTTTTATGGAATAATATATGGTCTATTTTGGAGAATATCCTGTGGGCAGCTGAGAAGAATGTGTATTCTGATGTGGTTGGGTGGAACACTGTAAACATCTACTAAGTCCAATTGCTCACAGGTATGATTCAGTTGTATTATTTCTTTGCTGATTTTTTGTCTAGTTGATCTATCTCTTTGTGACAGTGAGCTATTAAGGTCACCTGTAATAATTGTATTCTTGTGTATTTGATTTTTCATGTCCTTTAGTCTTATATAGTTGGGTGTTCCTGTGTTTCGTGCATATGTATTTTTTTTTTCATTTTATTTTACAGAGAATAAGACAAAAGAGGTCAGTACAGAGCAGATCGGAACCGGACAACATAGGCAACACAATACTTAACATTAAGACAACCAGACATTAACAATAGCTATCACAATATTTCTTTCTCTGCTATAGTTGAGCATAGTTTCAAATACAATAATATCAAACATATAAAAAAAAGTATAAAACCATTCAAAGAGTGAAAGAATTACAGGGCATTCTGAACCGAATAACAGAGAAGGATCAATGGGTACTATAATATCTCATTTTCAATAAAAAAAATTTGTTTATACTTTCACACATATTCAAATCCCAATAAGACACAATGTGATAGATAGAACCAATGGAAATAGAAGAATAGAAGCTTGGTAGGACTTCTAAGAAGGACAGTATTAAATCAGCAATAGCTGTCATGTTTTGTTCTCTTCAAAACAGCTGTTCATAGCATCATGTATAATAAAGTCAAACAAAACAGGATAAAACCATTCCAACTGATGATTGAAAACATTGAAAGGCTTCAAAGCTATGAAATGGGGACTCATTATTACCATAAAATCTTATATATTCTTAACAACTCTCATACTAGGGAGATTATACGGTATTTACACATGTGAGTTTGGTTTATTTCGCTTATGAGTATGGTCTCAAGTCGTGTCCATTTATTTATACATATCTCAATGTGATCATTCTTTATAGCTGATTAGTACTCCATTGTATAAAAATGCCACAACTTTTTTATCCATTCTTCAGTGGATGGGCACTTAGGTTGTTTCCAAGATCTGGCTATTACAAATTGTGCTGCTATAAACATGGGTGCACATATATCACTGTGGTAGGATGTTCTCAGATCTTCTGGGAATATGCCTACAAGTGGAATAGCTGGGTCAAATGGGACCTCCAGACCCAGCTTTTTGAAGAATCTCCAGACTGACCTCCACACTGGTTGCACCAGTCTACACTCCCACCAACAGTGCAGAAGAGTTCCTTTTTCCCCACAGCCTCTCCAACACTTGTTGTTGGTAGTGTTTTCTATCTTGGCTAATCTTTCTGGAGTGAAATGGAATCTCAGTGTGGTTTTAATTTGCATTTCTCTCATGACTAATGATGATGAACATTTTTTCATGTATTTATTTGCCATTCGTATTTCTTCATCTGAGAACTGTGTATTCATTTCAGATGCCCATTTTTGGATTGGGTTTTGAATTTCGAGGGTCTGATTTTTTTTAATTCTTTATAAGTTCTAGACAGAAGTCCTTTGTCTGAGATTTTTTCCCAATTTGTGGGTTTTCTTTTCGCTCTGCTGGAAACCTCTTTTGACATGCAGAAACTCTTTAATAAGATGTGGTCCCAGTTATTGATACTGGGAAGTATTTCCCGTGTAGTTTGATTCTTGTTCATGAATTCTCTTCTTACCCCTATATCTTTGAGCTTTTTACCCACTTTGTCTTCCGGCAGATTCAGTGTTTCTGTTTTAATATTTAGATCTTTGATCCATTTAGATTTTAGTTTAGTACATGGTGATAGGCATGGGTCAAGTTTTAGTCTTCCCTATATGGATAGCCAGTTTTTCCAGGTGCATATATATTTATAATTGTTAGTTCTTCCTGTTGAATTTTTCCACTTACGAGTATGTAGTGACCTTCTTTGTCTCTTTTAATCATTTTAGGTTTGAAGTTCACATTGTCTGCAAATAGAATAGTTACCCCTGTTTTTTTTCTGGGTTCCCGTTGCGTGGAATACTGTTTTCCAGCCTTTGACTTTTAATCTATGAGTTTCTTTTTCAGTCAGATGTGTTTCTTGTATACAGCATATTGTGGGATCCTGTTTCTTGATCCATTCTGTCAACCTGTTTCTTTTGATATGTGAATTGAGCCCATTTACATTTATGGATATCACTGATATGTACTGACTTAACTTTGCCATGTTGTGTTACTGTTCTTAGTTTCCTGCTTTTCTCTCTTGTTTATTTTCTTGTCCAGCCTGGTGATTTCTTTCTGTTGTTGTCCTGGTGATTGTGGTCATTTTTATCTCTACCTAGGATGTCCTTCATCACTCCTTCTAAGGTTGGTTTGGTGGATATGAATTTCTTTAGTTGTTCTTTGTCATGGAAGTATCTTGTTTCTCCATTAAATTTGAAAGACAGTTTTGCTGGGTACGTCAGTCTGGGTTGAAAGTTGTTTTCTTTTAGGGCTTGAAATACTTCACTCCAAGCTCGTCTTAATCTGAAGGTTTGTGCTGAGAAGTCTGCTGTGATTCTAATAGGCTTTCCTTGAGAGGTGAGTTCTGTCTTTTCTCTAACAGCTTTTAGTATTCTGTTTTTATGCTGTATGTCTGCAACCTTAATTATTATATGTTTGGGTGTAGGTTTATGTTGGTTATGACTGTGTGGCATTCTGTATGCCTCACTTATTTGTATATCCGATTTTCTGCCATTATTTCTGTGAACAGCTTAGCTATATCCTTTGCATTGTCTTCTGCCTCCTCACTAATGCCTATTAATCTAACATTGTTTCTCCTGGCATCATCTTGTAGCTGTTGGATTGTTATTTCATGCTGCTTTGTTGTTTTTATAAGTTCTACCCTTTCAAGATTGCTATCTGCAATCCTGTCCTCAAGGTCCGAGATTCTATCCTCAGCTTCATTTAAGCGGCTTTGCAGGCTTTCGATACAATGTTTTGCTTCTTGGATATCTCTTTCAATTTGTTTCATAGATTCTACTTGTTTTCTGCATTGTTCATTCAAAGTTTCAATCAATTTCCCATGCTCCTGTAGTTTCTTATCTATTTCTTCTTTAGCGATGTTGAGCAGCTCATTTACTAAGGTTGTTACTTTTGTCTTTACATAAGACATTATTTCTAATTTGAGTTCCTCCATAGCCTCGTGGATTTGTTTCTTTACTTCATTTGCTATCTTTTCAGAGATTTCTGGTGTATGAATTTTAGGGTCTTCTATTTCATTATCACCTGCACTTGCCTCTGATGGACTGGATGTTCGGGATTGCATTTTGCCTTTTCGTTTAGGCATTTTCACCTTTTGGTAAATTTCTAAGTCTTTCTATTCCAACAGTCACAAGTTTCTGTAGTGTGTGTTTTAGGGTTCTACTGTGTGGTTGATGTTTGTCAAATTGCTGTGTACCACCATGAAGAGGAGATCCAGTCTCCTGAATTTCTCCTACTGTGCCTGTTGGGTGAGTCCTATATTCTTTCTGGGCTAACTAGCCCAGAAGTATCGATGAAGGGCAACTCTTAGTTCCTGCTGTTGTTATATCTTCAGGTTGTGGCAGGTCACCAGATATCCCTGGCTATAGTGTTTTTGTCAGCTGAGGCCCTACTGTGTCACTGGGGGTCTCATAAGTTCTTTTAATTTCCTCTAAATTTGGGCAGACCAATATTGGCACACTCCTCAACCTGTCTGATGTTCTCTGTGGGGGGGGTACCTACTCTCTTGCCAGGTTAGCCAAGGTCTTACACTTGGTGGGAGTTTCACTTCTGTCCCTATTTACCCACTGCAGACCTCTATTTTTTGGGGCAAACTCACCTCACAGGCTGGAGCCTGGTGAAGTCTTCTGTTTGGGTGAGGGGTTCCTGAGCCTCTCATCGAGCCTGCATGGTAGTCCACTGCAGTCCAATGTTCCCAGTGGAAGGGCGGGTCAGCAGCTGTGGTCCTAAGCAAACTCATGCCTGTGGCAGACTTCCTAGATGTTCTTGGAGGAGAGGTGGGCCCAGCCGTGGCAGACCCAGGCACCCCAGGCCTCCGGCACTGGTCCCCACAATGTTCCCTGTGGGCAAAGGGTGGGCCTAGCTCTCCCGAGCAGCCCAGCTCTCAGCTACAGATCCTGTAATGTTCCCAATCCCAAACAGATCCAGCTCTCAGCTGCTGGGCCAGGGATGTTCTGTCACTTACTTCTTTATCCCCTCTCTCTTCTCTATTGTTCATATTTGAAAATTTTCTTCCCATTTCCCAATATCAGTTTTACATTTTGACCCTTATTTACACTTTCGGTTTCTCACAGCAGAGAAACAATGTAATATTTAAGCATGTGTGTCTGACTTATTTCATTTAAGGGTATGGGCTCAAGGTGCATCTGTTTCCTACAAATGTCTCAAGTTTATCCTACTGTATAACAGAGCAGTACTTCATTGTTTCAGAAAAACACAGCTTTATCTGCTCATTAGTTGATGGACATTTAGGCTAGTTCCAAAGATTTAGCTATTACAAACTGTTCCCCTATAAATGTAGGTATGCATGTATCACTGTGGAATGATGCTTTTAATTCTTCTGAGAAGATACTGAGAAAAAAAATAGCTGGGTCAAATGGATCCTCTAATACTAGTTTTTTTGAGGAATCTGCACACTGATTTCCACAGTGGTTGCACCAATCTAGACTCTCCACCAACAGTGGAAAAGAGTGCCTTTTCCCTAACAGCCCTTCCAGCATTTGTTTTTGGTTGATTTCTTAATGATAACCATTCATTCTGCAGTGAGATGAAATCTCGTGGTAATTTCATTTATATCTCTTGACTTCTTCATCTAAGACATGTCTGTCCATTTCAGATGTGCATTTTTGGATTCCATCTTTAAATTTGGAGATCAGGTTTTTTAAAAGTTCTTTATTCTAGATAGTAGTCCTTTGTTGAAAGAGCAGCTGGCACAAATTTTTCCCACACTGTGAGTTATCTTCACTCTGATGATGGTTTCTTTTGCTGTACAAGCTTTTTTAATAATAAGGTGAGATCCCAAATGTTGATTCTTTGTGATAGTTAGTTCTTATGCATTCAGAGTTTTGTTCATAAAGTCTTTGCCTACATCAGTGTCTTCAAGAGTTCTACCTATTCTACAAGCAGCTTTAGTGTTTCTGCTTTAATATTAGATACTTGATCCATTTTGATTTTAGTTTAGTGGATAGTGAAAGATGTGGGCCTAGTTTTAATCTTTGGCACGTGGAAAGCCAGTTTTTCCAGTGCTGTTTATCAAAGAGGCTATCTTTCTTCCAGTGAAGATGTTTGGCTCCTTTGTCAAAGATAAGGTGGCTGCAGCAACAGTCACAAGCCATGGGGAGGAGAAATAAGCCATCCCTTCCTGTGAGCCAACTGGTGATAAGAAGAGCTGAGCCCCTGCCTCTCCACTGCTCCCCAAGCAACCAGCTGATCTGGAGAAACAGGCAGAGATGATAGCTGTTGAAGTAGAAAAACTTAATGCTTGTAGTATTTAATATCGGATTGACTCTGCAGGCCTAAGGCTGGTGTCTGAGCGTCTGTTTGGAGGATAACAATATGCAGTACAGCAACTATGGGGGATCTCGTTCTGAAGGTGCTAACCATTGTTAATTCTCTGTTATCTTGTTTTAAAATCCTGTATTGTTGTCATGGTTTTGTTTGGTTTAGTTTTATTCTGTTTTGTTTTGTTTGACTTTATTATATATGATGGCATGGGCAGCTATTTCAAAGATAACAAGATATATTATGGTAGCCATTATTGATTTCCTATTGTCTTGTTTTGAAGTTCTATATCACTTTCACTGTTTTGATTGGCTTTATTCTGGGTGTTTGTCTGTTTGTTTGGTACTGGGGATCAAATTCATGACCTTGGGCTTGCCAGGCAGGTGCTTGGGCCACTGTTTTATTAAATCCCCAGACTATTTTATTTTCTTAATATATTCTTTTAAGAATAAAACTTTATTCTTTTTCAAGTAAAAGCAAGATAAGATGGCTGAGTGTGTTTAGAGTTGTTTCTGCATCTTCTAATTTGTTCCACTGATGCTACAATCTGCTTTTTGCCAGTACCATGATATTTTTATTACAGTAGCTTTGTAGTATAATTTCAAGGCAGAAATGTGATTTCTTGCTTTTGTTGCCCAGAATTGCTTTTGCTATTTCAGGTCCCTTCTGATTCCAAATGATTTTATAATTGTTTTCTGTAGCTTGGTGATATGCTGTTGATATTTTGATTGGGATCTCATTAAATCTGTATAACAATTTTGAAAATGCAGGCTTTTTCACTTTATTGGTTCTTCCTGGAACCAAGAACAAGCGATATATTTCCATTTTCTGATATCCTCTTTGATCTTTTTTTTTTTTTCAGAATGCTGTAGTTTTCAATGTGAAGATTTTTTTTTTTTAATTTCCATTGTTAGGTTGATTCCTAGATATTTTTTGGGATGGTGTTATAAAGGGCATTGTTTCCCTCATTTCTCTCTCAGTGAGTTTATCATTTGTGTACAGGAATACTATTGATTTTTGAGTGTTGACTTCATATCTCACTATATATTACTGAATTTGGTTATTAAATCTAGAAGTTTTTTAGTAGAGTTTTGGGATCATTTGTATTATGTTATCGACAAATAATGATAATGTAACTACTTCCTTTCCTGTTTTTATTTCTTTCTCTTGTTTAATTGCTCTGGCTAATGTTTCCAGAACCGTATTGAATTACAGTGGTAACAGTGGACATCCTCGTCTTGTTCAGAATCATAGAATAAAAACTTTCAGTTTTTTTCCAGTTAGTATAATGTTGGCTGTTGGCTCATCATAGATGGCTTTCATCAGATTGTGATAAAGACCATCCAGTCCAATTTTCTGTAGGGTTTTTATCGTGAATGGTTATTTTATCATGAATGAGTATTGGACTTTGTCAACATCTACTTTGTACTTTTTCTACATCTATGGAGGTTTTTGTTCTTGACTTTGTTAATACAGTGTATTCCATTTATTGATTTCCATATATTAAACCATCTCTCAATCCCTAGGATGAATCTACTTGATCATGGTGTATAATTTTCTTGATGATGTGCTGCATTGTTTGCCAGTATCATATTGAGAATTTTTGCATCTAAAATTCATTAGGAAGGGAGATTGGCCTATAGTTCTTTTATTGGTTGGTTGCTTCTCTGGTTTTGGTATCAGGGTAATACTTGCTTCCAAGTGTGAATTTCAGAGTATTGCCTGCCTTTCAGTTTTACTAAAGAGTTTGAGGAGTAGTGGCATTAGTTCTTCTCTAAATTTCTTGTAGAAATCAGTGGTGAATTTGTCAGGATTTTGGCTTTTCTTTATTGGTAGGTTTTTAATTGCATCTTAAATTTTAATTACTGATATTGGTTTATTTAAAAAAAATTGTTTTTTTTGTACCGGGGATCAAACTCACGACCTCACGCTTGCCAGGCAGGCACTTAAGCCACTGAGCTAAATCCCCAGCCCTATTTAAAATTTTTAATGTGTACGTGGTAGTGCATGCCTGTAATCTCAGCACTCAGGAGGCTGAGGCAGGGGGATCTTTGTGAGTTTGAGGCCAGCTTGGGTTACAAAGTGAGCTTAAGACCAGCCTAAACTGCAGAATGAGACCCTGTCTCAACAAAGACACACACACCAAAAAAAAACCCCAACTTTTTATATCTTGATTCAGCTTTCATAATTCATATGTATTTAGCAATCTATCCATTTCTTCTGTGTTTTTCATGTTATTAGAATACAAATTCTTGAAGTAGGTACTGATGATCTTCTGGGTTTCTGCAGAATCTATTGTGATTCATTTCTAATTGCATAGATCTGAGTCTTTTCTCTCTCTCTCTTTCTTTTTTTTTTTTTCTTTTTTTTCTGGTTAAGATTGGTTAAGGGTTTGTCAATTTAATCTTTCAAAGAACCAACTCATTGATTCACTGATTCTTTGTATTGTTTTCTCAGTCTCCATTGCATTAATTTCAGGCCTGATCTTTATAATTTCTTCTCTTGTATGAACTTTGGGCTTTACCTGTTCTTAGAAAGGAGTTTCAGATTCAATATTAGGTTATTTATTTGAGCTTGTTCTGTTTTTCTGATATAGGAATTCATTTCTATAAAGTTTCCTCATAGGACTGCTTTCATTTTGTTGCATAAGTTCCTGTGTATTGTATTGGCATTATTGTTTAGTTGTAGAAACTGTCTCCCTCCTTATGTTGCTATATTCTAGCATCTGGACACCAAATCTTAGGCTGTTTCTCAGCTATTTATCACTCTGCCATCTTCCCCAAAGTCCCCAGAAAAATCATTTTAAAAATATAATGAGCACCTATGTGTTTATCACATAGATTTATAAAATCTTAATATCTGGTCATATTGGCTTCATTTTTTATTTTTCCAAGAAATAATACATTGCAGCCATAGGTGAACCTCAATGTACCCTCCCTGAAGCTGTTCCTCTTCTTCTCAGAGGTAACCAGAATCTTAATTGTGGTATTTATCCATTCCATCCATGTTTTATATTTTTTCCACATATACATATAACTATAATTTATATATCATTCCTGTATGGGTCTTTACTCAGCCTTATATTTTTGAGATTTTTGCATGATGATACATGAAGCTACTCAAGTATTTATTTCATATATCCAGATAACATCCTATGCTGCTTTTCCCCCTCAGTTCAGGGGTGGTAGGGATACCAGGAATCATACTCAGAACCTCACACTTGCCAGGCAGGCTCTGTGCCACTGAGCTAAATCCCCAGCCCTTCCCATCAGTTTCATTTATCATTTCCTGGCTATGCACAAGGAAAGATGATAAAAGATTCTATTTCCTCAGCATACACATATTTAGCAGCCTGTAATTCTCTCATTATACTAAATTAATGTATTTGGTTAATCAATGTATAGTGTTAAATTTTTATCTACAAACTGGGCATGATGGAACTTGCTTGTAATCCCAGCACTCAGGAAGCTGAGGCAGGGAGATGGCAGCGAGTTCAAGACCAGCCTGGGCTACATAGTGAATTCAAAGGCTAGCCTCCCAAGTTTTATTCTTTCCCTTGGAGAAATCCCTCCCACAGATTCCTCTGCTCTATAGTACCAAGAAAACACTCTTTGCCAGACCTGTCACATAGTCATTTGACCCTAGAAATTCCTTTACTCTTTCCTTTTAACATTTTCTTCCTTGTTTTACAGCTTTGATTTGGTGGAGAATATTTTCCCCTGTCTTCCGGATAGCTTGTACTTGGGAGGGAAATCTGTTGAAACTTTGCATATCTGAAAATGTCTTCATTGTCCTTCTACATTTGTACCCACATGGTACTAGGGATTAAACATGTTCCTCATATTTCATGTGTTGGAAATTTAACCCTCAAATTCATATGATGATGGTATTTGGAAGTAGAGTCTTTGGGATTAAAACTAGACAAGATCATGAGGGTGGGGTCCCCCGATAGCACTGATGGCTTTATAAGAAGACCTCAACCAACACATTCTTGCTCTGGGCAGTGAGATGTTGCCAGATACTAGCACAATATTCCTGGTCTTTCTAAACCTATGTAACTATGAGTTAAATGAGCCTTTATTCTTTATAAAGCACCTTCTCAGGTATATTTTTCCAACAAAGAAAACAAATTAAGATGTATGTCTGTATATTCCAGTTTAGAATTGATTGTGAAGGTAGGCCTGGTGACCCACACCTGTAAAACCATCCCTCCAGGAGGCTGAGACAGGAGGAACGCAAATTCCAGTCCAATTTAGTGACTGATGAGAGCAATTTAGTGACTTAATGAGATTCTACCTCTGAAATTAAAAAGGTCTGGGGATGTGGCTCAGTGTAAAAGCCTATATGGTTCAAGGCCTTGGTACGGTAAAGAAAAATTTTTTTACACACAACTGTAATCTAAATTACTTGAGAAGCTGAGGCAAGCCTGGGCAATTTAGGAAGACCTTGTCTCAGAAAAACAAAGCAAACTAAAAAGGGCTAAGTCTTTGTAGAGCTCAGTGGTAGAGTACTTGCCCAGTATGATCAAGGCTTTGAGTTCCATCCCTGATACAACTAATGATTATGATGATAAGAGGACTTTTGAGGAGAGTGAATTTTCTAGTTTACTCCTGTTGCTATTGAGAAATCCTGATGTCTTTGTGGTATTTTATCCTTGATGTGTATACTGTTTGCATTTTTCATTTTCTGTATCCTAAAATGTTTTGACATTTTTTTTTGAGACAGGGTCTCACTGTGCATTCAGGCTGGCCATGGGCTAACTTTGTAGCCCAGGCTGGTCTCGAATTTGCAGAGATCTTCCTGCTTCAGCCTCCCAACTACTGGGATTACAGGGGTGCACTACCATGCCCGCCAGCCTGCCAGTTGTTTTGACATTTTAAAGGTCTCAATCTGTCATGGTCATAGTGCATGCCTATAATCCCAGCACTTGGAGGCAGAGGCAGGAGGATCATTTCAAATTTGAGACCAGTCCAGGCTGTAAAGTGACCTCAAGGCCAGCCTGAACTGCATAGTGAAACATTGTCTCAAAAAGACAGTAAATAAACTGGATGTGGTGGCACATTCCTGTAATCCCAGCACTCTGATGTTTGAGGCAGGAGGATTGTTGTGAGTTTGAGACCAGCCTGGGCTGCAAAGTGAGCCTCAGACCAACCTGAACTGCATAGCTAGACTGGGTCTCAAAAAGATGAAAAACAAAGAATAAATAAATAAATGAATGTCTCTCTGGCTAGGGAGAGACTGAAAGTTTCCTAGTACTAGCCAGTTAGAAATAGTAAAGAGTTTACCTAAGAGCAAGCTAATTAGTTACTATGTAAACTAATCCTGGATCATCCTCTTCTGTTTGGCCCAAGCAGTCTTGAAGATGGTATTCCTATGGGCCAGGCATCCTAGTTCCAGGCATCAGGCAACAAAGGACCGCCCTTATGGCTGGAGACCTGCTGAATTATTCTCACTAGCTATTGCCTGTTCAACCTTCCCCACCTTGCCTTTCTTATCCTTCTTGTCCATAAATGTCATGGATACTGGGTATGGTATGCATACCTGTAATCCTGGCACTCTGGGAGATTGAGACAAGGGAATTACACATTCAAGTCCACCCACACATCTAAGTCCAGCCCGGGCAATTTAGAGATTCAGTAAGACCCTGTCCCAAAATAAGTAATTAAAAAACTGCTGGGGATGTAGCTCAGTGCAAAGCCCTTAGGTTTACTCCTCAGCATCATGGGCAAAGACTCTCCCCTCACTTCTGCTTTTTCTGCCTCCTACTTCTGGTAATTTCCCATGTGGTCTCACTGTAGTCACTCTGTAGTGAGAGGTACTTTTGGAAAGGCTGTCAAGAAGGTGGTATAGCCTTTATCCCAAGAATGAAGGGTGGAGTAACAAGAGAAATTCTGTTCCCGTGCAAAGATAAACTATGGAAAGAGTAAGAAAGCTGGGCATGGTGGCATATGTCTGTAATCTTAGCAACTGAGAGGCTGAAGCAGGATTGCCGGAAGTGAGTCAGCTCTCCTGGAGCATGACATGCCTCTGAGAAACTTTGTTTCCTTGAGGCTGTCCTACTACATGAAAGAACACAGGGCAGTATGTGAGCTGTCTATGTGTGTGGAGGCTTTTAGGATCTTTTCTTTCCTTTTGGTAAAATGAAATGTGACTCTAAAGGTAGCTCAATGTGTATTTTGTAAAATCACTGTTCTGGTGATGGAGATATAGCTTCATGGCATGGTCTCTGCCTAGGAAGCACAAGGACATGAGTTCGACTCCTGACAAATAAAATAAAATTGCTATTCTGAGTAGTTGGGTCCTTACAATATACATATTCATGTCTTTGAATTGTGAGAACTATGTCATCTTACTGCTTTTGTCTAAGTCATCTACTTTTATCTCAATTTTTCTTTTTCTCCTGGAAGTTCTTTTAGTTGGCTGTTGGGACTCACAGGCTGATCCTTATTTCCTTTTTTTTTCCCCTTTTCTTTTTATTTTCTTTTTTCTTTTTTTGTCTTGCTTTCTGAGACCTTTTTTTCCCAACCCTTCTGCTAAAATATTTCACCTATCATTTTGCTTTCCTGAGCTTTTTCTTATTGTTTGTTTTGTTTTGACTGTGTACACAAGGTGTCATGATGTAATTGAGACTGGCCTCCAACTCTATATATCCGAGCCTGGCCTCACTCCTGGCAGTCCTTCTTCTTCAGCCTCCCAGTTACTAAGATTACAGGCGTGCACCACCGTGCTCAGCTTTCTTTTTCTTTCAGTAGTTCATCTCCTTGTGTGAGTAGAATTTCTTTTTACTCCATCCTTCATTCTTGGGATGAAGGCTGTACTACTTTTTTAACCCTTCCAAAGGTAACCTCTCACTATAGAGTGACTTACTACAGCAGTGAACTGGAGCCAGGGAAGAGGTAAGTTCGTGGGTGTCAGCACAAGGATGAAAGGAAAGATATGGGGGTTTGCACTGGTAAGTATGAACACATCTGACAAATTAAGTAAAATAATTTCTCTTGAAAGAATTTAAGTGTTCACTTAAGGAGAGTACTTAAAAGGGAGCTTGGGGATTCTGTTAGCACTTGCTTATTTCACTCTTATGCAGGGATGAAATGGCAGCAATTTGTATTTTTATGTTTCAGATTTGGAAACTAGAGCTGAGAACAAGGAGTTGATTACAAAGCAACAAATTTTTGAAGAAGTGAAGCCCCAGCCATGGCTGCAAAAAGTGTCCAAAGGAAAGACATCTCTGTTTTCTGAGTGTGGCAGTATCAATGAGGACAGAGTTGAAAAACAGCCAACAAACGTCATGTCATTGAAACTCAAAAATTTTCCTGAAGAGCAAAGACTCACTAGCATCTCAAATCTCAATATGAATGGCTCTACCGAAAGAGTCTTTAAAAGTAATGAATTTGAGAACAGGACCCGAAGTTCCAGCTTTATTATTGGTCAGCACAGCCAGACTGTGTTAAGGCCCATTGATGGTAAAGAACATGAGAACAAGCACAAACAAAGTGTAGATAAGGTGAACTGTCCCATAGTAAAACCTCAGAACTCTGTCGACATTGGAGATAATGTCCCTCACTCTGGCCTTTTTGAGACCCAGAGGCGGTTTTGTGAGGAAAGACCTTACAAATGTGATAGCTGTGAGAAGAGTTTCAAACAGCGTTCAGATCTCTGTAAACATCAGAGGATCCACACAGGTGAGAAACCCTATGAATGCCAAGAATGTGGAAAAAGCTTCAGTCAGAGTGCTGCTCTCATTAAACACCAGAGGACACACACAGGTGAGAAGCCATATGCATGCATGCAGTGTGGGGAATGCTTCAGACAGAGCTCGCATCTAAATCGGCATCAGAGAACACATGCTGGAGAGAAACACTGTAAATGTGTAGAATGTGAGGAGACCTGCAATAATTCCAGCCATTTTAGGCATCAGAGACTCCATAATGGGGAGCGACGCTATAAATGTGAGGAGTGTGAGAAGAGCTTCAAACAGAGTTCCGACCTCTTTAAGCACCAGAGAATCCACACTGGGGAGAAGCCTTATAGATGTTCTTTCTGTGGGAAAAGTTTCAGTCAGAGTGCAACCCTCATTAAACACCGTAGAACTCACACTGGAGAAAAACCTTACAAATGTTTGGAATGTGGGAGAAGCTTTAGACAGAGTACACACCTTATCCGACACCAAAGCATCCATCGAAATAAAGGCCCATGTGTTTGATATGCTTTTGTGTGACCTGTGTTTTCTTCATGCTGTTTTTGGTTTCCTTGTCCAAAAACTCCATTCTTTGGTATTTAGAGTACACCACTCCCTTGTGGATTGATTGTATTTCCTTGGGCATCCTACATATGATAGGATTGGTCTGACTTGAGTCTCAGTAAATACTTTATATAGTATTTCAGTAAAGAAAGAATAAGACTCTGCCACAAGATGAAGTGGTTACTTGTAGGATGTTTAATAAGAGTAAGGGCTGATAAATGGCCTAATTTCCAATCCTGTCATTGTCACTGTTCCTGCCTCTGCCTTTGAACAAAATCATCCCCACTTCAGCTACTTCCCTAAGAATTTATGTTGGTCACTTAGAATTATCATTGATGCTAGGGAGGATTTCAACTACTTCATAATCCCCAAAACACAAAGTAAACTGCAGCACATATAAGAGGCACTATTTTTTACTTTTTAAGAAAATTAATTTGGGGGGCCTGGGATATAGTTGAACAGTGTGAGATATTGAGTTTGATTCCAAGTACACCCACCCACAAGAAAATTAATTTTGAAGAGCCTCCTCTTTTTCACCTACAATATATATATATATAATGTTGGGGTTTTGGAGGGATTGAGTTTTGGTTTGGGAGGGAGTTTGTTTTTGTTTTTTTGAGACAGGGACTCACTATGTAGTTCAGGCTTGCTTTGAACTCACTTTGTAGTCCAGGCTAGCTACCAACTGATGGTGATGCTGCTGCCTCATTCTCTACAGCCTATTGAATAGGGTTCATTATTTGATAACTCGGTTTCTAAATCAAGTCATCACTAAACCATTCACTAAGTTGTGTATATATGTACTCTTGTGATTCCAAATGAGGCTTCTTACCATGAGGGAAGTAAGGGAATGCTTCTGCAGAGTTTGCTTGGGGTTTTCTAAATGGGAACTCACTGAGATAGTCCTGTGGTTCTTGTTATTATTGGTCAGCTTTCCCAATACTGGGGGAAAAATACCTGAAATACACAACTTAAAAATATTGTAGCTTGGCATAACTGATGCCATCTTGTGCCCTGTATTTGACCCAGAAGTGTGAAAAATTACCTAGAGTACAATCCCATGAGCTGCACCCACAAAAGAAAAATTAACCTGCTCAATAAAGAAGCAGGATACAGGTGTCAACCAAAAATTAATGTAAGATTCTAGCTAAATTTTTTCCAATAGGATATCTTTTTGTGGTTTTCTGTTTTAAAAGCTCTGTAACTTTCCAGTTCTTGGCCACTCACTGGGACTCTGAAATGGGTCAATATGCTAGCGGTCTTGCGCTCAGCTAATAAAATTCCAAATTTATCAATTTGGCTGCTTGGATTCCTAGATTGTTCATGAACCCACTTCATTTGGGGCTTGTCTGGGATGAAGTAATGTCCTTAGAATAGCTCAGCTAATTTGGTTCCTCCTAAGTGAGTTGCCCAATGGGTCTCCTGGATGAGCTGGAGGCCTAATAATTCTGGGATGAGAATTTGCCTGTCCAGTAAGGTCTGCCAGCCTTTAGGAGATAGTTGGGCCTCTCAGCTCTTGGCTAGTCTCAAGTCTGAATCTGAATAAGATGGCTTGGGTAGCACAGGTGGTAGGAGAGCTGGGAGGGACATTATAGGCCCCACTGATTTTATTGCTACCTCTTTGGCTGTCTTATCAGTGGGGTCATTTCCACGAGCTATTAGTATGCCTTCTTGTTGGTGCCCCAAACAGTGCATAGTGGCAACCTTTCAGGGCAGCCAAATTGCAGCCAGAAGATCTAAGAACTTCACATTCTTGTTCCTGCTGAGGTTAATAGTCCTTTTTCCTAATAGATGGCCCCAAGAACATGGATGGTAGCAATAGCATACCAACTATCTGTATATATACTTAAAGATTTATTTTGTCCCCATCTTAAGGCTTGAGTAAGGGCTATCAGTTCTGCCCACTGAGCTGAAGTTCCCAACCCTAGGGATAATGGGTAATATGGGCCCATATTACCTCAGTTTTGGTGGTCACCATAGCTCCTGCCACTTGAGTACCTTGGTGGAAGTAACTGCTACCATCTGTGAAAAGGATGGCTTCAGGCTGGGCAAGCAGGACAGCAGGTCAGCTCGCAGGCTTAAGACCAAGTCACCAATGTCCACATAATTATGTATCGGGGTTGAGGGATCATTTTCTGGCAGGAGAGTTGCTGGATTGAGGGCAGAGGTAGACAGGAACTCGATGCAGTCAGGATCTGGTAGAAGGGCTTGGTACTGAACAGTGCAAGTATTGGAAAGCCATCTATTGGGAGGCGACCACAATAGTGTCTCCATAGCTTGTGGGGCCACTATCTGGAGTCTCCGGTCAAAAGTCAACTTAGAGGCTTCCTTGGTGAGTATTGCGGTGGCTGCAATTGTCCATAGGCAGTTTGGCCACCCTGCAGCCATGGGGTCTAATCGCCAGGAAAAATAGGCGACAGGCCTCTTCCAGGATCCTAGGTACTGGTAAGACCCCTTTTGTGATCCCATGACTCTTGGCCACATGCAATTGGAAAAGTTTGGCTAAGTCAGGGAGAGCCAGGGCTGGGGCATTCACAAAAACCTATTTTAAATAATTGAAAGCTTTTTCCTCTAGCTCACTCCAGGTTAAAGGTCCAGAAGGATCCCCTCCAGTAGAGGTGTAGAATGGCTGAGCCATTTCAGCAAAACCCAGAATCCACAACCACCAGTAGCCCAAGGCACCTAGAAATTCTCTAACTTGGCACTTGGTCTTTGGGGAAGGGATTTTTAAGATAGCCTCAATCCTTTTATCTGACAAAGTCCATTTTCCTTCCTCTAATACATACCCCAGATAAGTGACTTTGGACAGGTGGAACTGTGCCTTTTTGGCAGGGACTCAATAGCCCAGTTTGTTTAAATCTCTCAATAGGGCCTCTGTGGCTTCCAGACAAGAGGACAAGTCTACAGTGGCCAGTAGTTAAATCATCAACATATTGAAACTCAGTACTGGAGGGGTGTTCTGCCTAAAAACCTTAAAGGTCCCTGCACAGGGCCTAATAGAGTTGGTGCATTTTTTAATCCCTGGGGTAAACGCATCCAGGTCAATTGTCCTGATTCTCCTGTTTTAGGGTCTGTCCATTCAAAGGCAAAGAGAGAATGACTCACCGGAGCCAGTAGTAGGGAGAAGAAGGCATCCCTCAGGTCCAATGTAGAGTAGCAGGTGTGCATAGGAGGCAGCAAACTGAGCAAAGTATATGGGTTAGGAACAAGTGGGGCATAGAGTCGTGACTCCTTTATTTACCTCTCGAGGTCTTGGACCGGCTGATAGTCTGAAGTCCCAGGCTTCTAGACAGGTAGCAAAGGTGTGTTTCAGGCTGACTTACAAGGACTCTCAGGACATTTGCCTCTGAACTTTGGATGTGCTTGGAAATTCATTCATTTGGGGGCTCACTCAGGATCCCTATTTAGGGATTTATAGGATCCAGACCTCTCTTTAAAGCAATTATTCCTCAGGGGAACTGCCAAGAAATATTCCTCACCCCCGAGGAATCCCTTTGTTTCAAAGAGAAAACAAAACCTTGGACCCTAAATTCAGAACAAGCCATCCAGATCCTTACTAGTAAGATTGTTTTAGTTTGGGTTGCCCCTTGGGGTCCCTGGAAACGTTGGGCACAACATTATAGTCTACGAGATCCATTCCCAGACCAAGACATTGGTCTGAGACTTGTCGGCCTTAGGGTTGAATTAGTTCCTGGTATCAGTTTACAAACTGCCTTAGTCTCTGTCTTTGGTCTTGTTAATCCTGTTTGTCACCAGTTTAGTGTTTGTTATTGTGTCAATAAGTCAGTCTGCTTTTGCTTCTCTGTCTCCCCTGCAATGTGAGAGACTCTTCCTAAGGTGAACCTGTTTACCCAGGGAAGCTCTTAACTATTTGTGAATTTGAATGGCCTACTTTCAGAGTCTTTTGGCCTCCAAAGGGACTTTTAACCTCTCTTTGTGTCCCTCACACACCTGTATTGAGCACCCCTTTTCTAAGGCTTCTGTTCTGGGACCCTCTTCTCCAGACTCTACTTCTGCCCTCTGGCTCTTCTTTTACCTTTCTACGAGGCTGTCTCTGGGGAGGGGTCCCCCAGACCCTTCCTAGTCTGTGTTCCCTTCTCCACCAGTGATCTTTACAACTGGAAACAACAAAACCCCTTGTTCACTCAAAACCCCCAGGGGCTCATTTCCCTCCTTGAGTCTGTCCCACCTGGGACAACTGCCAATAGCTTCTCCAGATTCTTTTCACTTCTGAGGAAAGAGAATGCATCTGCACTCTGGGATGCAAACTGGTCCTGGGACCAGATGGCTACCCTAGTTCCCACCTGGCCTGATTAGACCTCATGTTTCCCCTCACCCCACTTGGGATCCTAACAATGAGCAAGGTAAGAAGGCTCTCAAACGGGTACCGCCAGACTCTTTTGGGTGCTTGAAAAGCAGCTGCTTAGAAGCCAACTAATTTGTCTAAGGTTTCAGAGGTAAGTCAATCACCTGATGAGGCTAGAGGCATACCATATTTATACACCTATTGATCTGGAGGCACTTGAGAATAAATGTGCCCTAAATATTAGAAAAAAAGCTTCGAAGACTAGAAGGATTCGAAGGTAAGGCACTCTCAGAGTTAGTGGAGATAGTCCAAAAGATCTTCAACAACCAAGAAGATCCACGGGACTTAAAACAAAAGGATGGCAAAGGTCCTTCTTGCTCTAGAAAAAAAGGAAAATCCCAAGACCAAACATGACTTGGGGAACCCTCCTAAATCTAAAAGAGCTCCATTAACCATAAACCAGTGTGCCTATTGTAAGAAAGAGGGCCACTGGAAAAAGGACTGTCCAGAGCTCTAGAAAAAGACTGCCTCTACTCCAAAGGTCTTAATTGAAGACTGAGCCAGTCAGGGTTCTTTCAGCCCCCAAGAACCCTGGTTAACTCTTACTGTGGGGGGCCAAAAGGTCAACTTCCTGGTCAACACAGGAGTGAGCTATTCAGTCCTGCAACAGCCAGTGGGTCCCCAGTTCCAAACTAAGATGAGCATTCAAGGAGCAACTGGAAAAATAAAGGCTTACCCATGGACTCAGGCCAGTATTATGGACTTGAGCAGAGGGTCCGTAACCCACTTTTTCCTTGTTATGCCCAAATGTCTTTACCTCCTGACCAGACAAGACTTGTTCTACTAGTTACAGGCTCAAATCTCTTTTGAGGTCACAACCACCACCCCCAGTGACTCTTGGGTTTCATGGAAAGACTAGAGATCACCAGGAAGCTAGATCAGAGGTGACTATCACTCCTCCTTCTTCTATTCTTTTTACTTGCTCCCTGACTGAAGGATACTTGTCTCTGGTAGACTCGTCTCTGGCAGAACCCCCTCCAACTTCATTGCTTCAAAAATGGCAAAAGGAGATCCCTGGGACCTGGGCAGAATCCAACCCACCAGGTCTCACAATCAATCAACCTCCCATTGTAGTCACCTGGGCCCACCCTGATCTGAGTCTGCCAATATCCACTCAGCTTGCAGGCCAAGGAAGGAATTTCCAAGCACACCCAAAGACTAAGAGGCAAATATTCTGATTTCTTGTAAGTCAGCCTGGAACATGCTTTTGCTAAATGTTTTATTTAGCTCATGGTTTCATAGGTTTCAGTTCATGGTTGCGTGGCTGCAAAGCAGAAACCTGGTGGAAGGGCATGATAGAGTGAAGCTGCTTACTTCATGGCAGCAGGGAGTGGAAGAAGACAAGTGTGCCACTGAGAGGTACACCCTCCAAAGGCACATCCTCAGTGACCCCTGTCCTCCAACTGGCTCCCACTTCCCAACAGCACATTCAACTGTGAACATGAACATAACACTTTGTAATCCAAGCACCTCTCTGGGAATTTCTTAATCCAGTGAACAATTAGAATGAACTTGCACACGTAGAGTTCACTTATGTAATACTTTTCATAAAATGAATCTACATTCATTCCACCATTTGATTTCCAAGAAACCCTCTGAGTTAAATAGAAACTATGCTATCCCCATTTACAAAGGAAGAAACAGGGTTACATTTGACACTTATGAACTCACTTGAAGCCAGGCATCGTGGTGCATGCCTGTAATGCCTTCCAACACTCAGGAAGCTGGCGCAGGAGGATTGCTGTGAGTTCCAGACCAGCATGGGCTACAAAGTGAGTTCATGGCCACTAATATGCATAGTGAAACATTATCTTGAAAAAAAAAACTCAAGTGATCTGACAGCTTGTACAGTCAATGGTAGTTTTCTGTTTATGTGAGTATGTGGCTCCCACTCCACGGTTGACTTACTCTGCCCCTATCTTCTGATCCCTACTGCAGCTGGAACCTCTGCAGTGGTGGGCAGTGTGTTCCAGTGGTGTCAGCAGAGGGTGAGTGGATACCTACACCCAAACTATGATGAATACAATCAGTCGGGTTTCAAACTTGACTGTTCTTTGACATCCCAGCACTTTTTACACCCCAGTGATCAGTTGAAGGAAGAAATAGGATTAGCTATATTGTTCTTGTTGGATTTAATTTTACGCACACAATGAGAAGCTGTCTCCAAAATAAAATGTTTTTAGACACGTACCTATTTTTGAAAGACCTCAGGATATGGCCTAAATCTATCTAATCATGTTTCTTACTTTACACACCTATAAGTACTGCATCAAAATTCTTTTAAGACCTTAGTTGTTTTTTTAATGAGGTTAATGCAAGCATATCACAGTGTGACCATGACTGTACAGAGAGTGAGAAAGATTAATGGAGATGAGACTTTAGTTGAATCACTGGAGAGTAAACAGACTCAGAGGCCCTGCTGCTTGAGCATAAGAGAATGTCAGGAAAACAGCAGCAATCTGAGGCCTCTGAAGTTACTTATTTGTAACTCAAGGACACGAGAACAAAGAAGAAAGGCAGTGCAACATATCATATAGGTGTTTTAGTAGGGCATGGTGATGTATGCCTGTCATCCCAGTACTTCACAGTCTGCGCAGGAGGATTGCTGTAAGTTCAAGGCCAGCCTGAACTCCACAGCAAGCCTGTGTCTCAACAAAACAACAAAGATGTTTTGGTCAGGGGGTAGGGCTAGAATGAGATGGTTTGCTATGTGACATATGTCAACCTAGTTTAAGTAATTTTGTGGGGCAGAGGGGTCATAATGGCCAAAGCAAACATCTCTGAGGACAGACTGATTTTAATTCTGTTGACTGTGTAGTCCTGCAGATTCTGCACTAAAATATGCATTTCAGGAATTCTGAACTGTTGTCTAGAAAGTCTCTTCCTTTTTCATGTTCACTTCAACATGCTTTGCCCTGAGTCTCCCCACAGCACATTATTGGTATTTGGGAAAATAACGGGAAAAAATTATCCATAATCCTACCCTGATCTAATTGGCATTTTGGGGTAAGATTTTTTCTATGTATATTTTACATAGTAAAAATCATAGTGTTTGTATTTTTAACATTATATCTTCAAGATTTTATATGGTGTTCATGATCTTTATACTTAACGGCTGTATTATTTTCCATCAGATGTAACACTTGAATCTTTTTACTTTTATTAGATAGTTCAAGCATTTCTGATTTGCAGTCATTTTAGTAGTGTTTAATTTTAATACAAATATTGCCAAAAATGTTTCACTAATCTTATCAAGAAGACATGGTCAGTACAAGAGACTAAGATGGCAGAGTGGGAAGCAGCAGAGAAAACAGCCTTTTCAAGAGTCATCATCCAGATGGTGGAATATATATAGCACTATAAGGAAGACAAGGGAAGTAGGTTCACTGGACCCCGGAAGAATCTGAAACATGAATTGAAGCCCACAAAGAGAGTAAAGAGACAAACTTCAATGAAGAAGGTGCTAGCCTGAAGGACTCACTGCATAAGAAGAGTGGTTTGAACCTGTTGATGAAGGGTCATGGTGACAGTGATGGCTGGTGACCCTGGAGGTCTCTGCAGGGAAATGCAGCAGTAGAGGGAAACAGCAGGCGTGGAGGACTGAACTGGCTGGTGGTGAGTGCAGAGGACTTAGTCCTCCCACAGGAGACAGTGAAAACCTAGGAGCCATCTTGGATGAACTACCTGAGCTCAGAACCCAGAACTGCTTCCAGCTCCATCTGGCAGCTCCCAGCTGTGCTCAGGCCCTCAGAAATTGCTTGAGCAGCAGCAAGCCAAATACGGTCTCAGGGAAGGCCTGCTGAGATTATCTACTATTCCACCAAAAAGCTACTGCTGGCTTCTTGGAATAGATCAGCATTATTTGGGACTCTGTCTCCATAGGTCGTCTGCTAGTGAAACCAGAAAGAATCCTGGAAGTGGGCTGTTGTTTTTCTTTTAGTTATTTATTTATCTCTTTATCCTTCATTGTTTTATGAGTGTGAACATGGTTCCAAGTCTCTTTGTGGACATGGTTCTGTTCTGTTCTTCCTTTACTCTCTTTCATCTCTCTTTTCCTTCAGTCTTCTGCACTAGTTTCCCAAAACTGATATGATCCCCCATAGTCCTCTAGCCTTACTTCTAATCTCTTTCTGTTCTCTATTGTGTCTTTATTCTAAATTTTAAATACCAAGAGCAAAATTGACACATTAAGGACTTGCATAATCCATATAATTTTCTGGTTGGTTTTACATTTTGTTATATAATCACAAATCTGGTTCATACAGTTAAAAGTGGCAAATTAAGGGTTAGCTAAGTTGTCATTTTCTAGGCTGTGTTTGATACTATTGGTACCACTATAGCCAGAATTGATATAATTGTTCCAAACAGCTGTTGGTCCAGGGTATTCCATGACTGAGATTGACTAAGAGTCACAGAAAATATTGTGGAACCATGCCAAAGAACCAGAGAATATGCCACACAAACAACCACTTCTCATCTCCAACAAACTAATGAGGTAAGGTCTTGCAACAGACTCAAAATGCAAAAACCAGCTATACCTGGAAGATACCTCAGGGAAGTAATCATCACCTAAAGGTCCTAAATACTAGCAAAAAAGCAACCCATCATAGGCAACTTGCAATCATCATCCCAGGAATTAAAGTAAAAACAGAAAATAAAATGAGAAGACACTTAAACAAAATGTAACCCCAGACATCCAGTTCTCCAAAGGAAATCAAGGGGGCAATGAGGTGGGACAATCTGAAAGCCCCCATCAGGCCTCAAAGCAATTGAATGAGGTTCTGGAGAAAATGAAATCAGAAATAATCTCTCATATAACTACAGAGATTACCAAAATATACACCATGGTTAGTGACATTAGAGCAGATACAGACCAAAAAAAAGATGAGCTTAAGAAAATTATGGAAGCTCGGCATAGGAAAAAATGGAATCAATAAAGTAGATTCAAGCAGATATCCAGGAAAATAAAAACTCCATTGAAACTATTCAAAGCAGATTAGGTGAATATGGGGACAGGATCTCAGATATTGAAAACAGGCTTGCAGTTAGTGACCAGGAAAAGAAAGATTTCTCAAACCTAGCAAGGGACCATGAGAAATCAAACCAGCAGCTGCTTGATGAGACAAAGAATAACTTAAGACTAACTGGAGTCAAGGAACAAGCAGGAGATACCACAAATGACATTTAAATACTCTTCATAGACATTATGACAGAAAACTTTCCTGGTATAGAAAAAGAATTTGACATATAGATAAATGAGGCATGGAGAAATCCAATAAGCCATGATCAAAAAAGACCTACAGAGAGGCATATCATAGTCAAGATTCCATAAATTCAACACAAAAATAGAATCCTAAAGGTTGTTAGAGAAAAGAAACATATCACCTATAAAGGAAAGCCCATCAGAATCACACTGACATCTCAGCACAAACTTTCAAATCAATGAGAGCTTGAAGTACTCCAAATTCTAAGAGAAAACAACTTTCAATCCAGATTAATGTACCCTGTAAAACTATCTTTTAAAATTCATGGAAAAATAAGACACAGTCATGACAAAGAACATCTGAGGAAATTTATCAACACCAAACTAGCAGTCCAAAATGTTCTAAAGGACACTAGAAAGAGATAGTAAGGACCACAGCTCCATCAACCCCAACAGAAGGAATTCTCGAGGGAAGGCAAACAGAGGGAGGGGGAGCCAACAATAGGAAAATAACAAGGATAAGTCAATACATATCAGGTATAACTATCAATATTAATGGTCTCAATTCACCATAAAAAGACACACACTAGCAGAATTGATCAAGAAGCAAGATCCAACAATATTATGTATACAACAAACACATTTAACTCAAAAAGAAATTCATAGACCGAAAGTCAAAGGATGGAAAACAATACTCTGCGACAGGAACCGAGAAAAAAAGCAGTCATAGTTATTCTATTTGAAGACAAAGTGAATTTCAAACCAAGACTGATTAAGAGAGATAAAGAAGGTCACTTCATCCTCCTAAAGGGTATAATCCAAGAGGAAGAGATGACAATTATAAATATATATGCCACAAATACCAGGGAACCCAAATATATAAAACAATTACTGATAGACATGAAAAAATCAAATAAGCCCTAATAAATTGTATTTGGAGACCTCAATGCACCACTGTCACAAAAAACACAGGTCAACTAGACAAAAAATAAATAATTTAATATTAGAACTAAACCAAATTTTTGAACAAATGGGCTAGTGGATGTCTACACAGTGTTCCACCCTACAACATCAAAATACACATTCTTCTCAGCTGCACATGGGACACTCTTCAAAGTAGTCCATATACTGTCTCACAGAACCTGCTTAAGTAAATGCAATGGAATTGAAATTATCCCATGCATACTAAAAGACCACAGTGCAATGATATTGGAAATCCATGGCAAAAGAAATCATAAGAACTTTATAAACACATGGAAATTATAGTGCCCTACTGAACAACCAGTGGGTTACAGATGAAATTAAAGAAGACATTAGACAGTTTTTACAGTTGATTGATAATATTGCAACATACCAGAACTTTGTGGGACACAATGAAAGCAGTCTTAACAGGGAAATTTATAGCAGTAAATACCCACATCAGGAAGACAGAGTAAGTACTTATAAACAACTTAATGTTGAACATCAAACTTCTAGAAAAAGAAGAGCAGACTAAACCAAAAACTCATACAAGGAAGGAAATTATAAAGATCAGAGCATAAATTAACACATTGGAGACTAAAAACATGATACAAAGAATCAATGAATTGAACAGTTGGTTCTTTGAAGGATTAAATCAAATTGACAAATCCTTATCAAACCTTATATAAAAAAGGAAAGAAAAGACTCAAGTCCGCACATTTAGGAATAAAAAGAGCAAAATCAAAACAGACTCTGCAGAAATTCAGATCATAGAGGAAGCTAGGAAGACAACAGATCAATAAGCAGCAAAATAAAAAGCCTTTCTGAGAGAAAGAACTCAGATGCTGGAATATAGCATCCTGGAGACCAGATGGAAGGAGATGGATCCTCTTGACCCTGGAAGAAACTAAAGTGAAGAAAGGGAAAGAAAGAAAGAAAGAAAGAAAGAAAGAAAGAAAGAAAGAAAGAAAGAAGAAGAAAAAAAAGAAAAGAAAAGAAAAGAAAAGAAAAACATGGACAGAAGGCTGTAGCCAGATTCACTCTCACCAGAGCCAGTCCCACAGCATGCAAGGCACCACTGGAATCCAAAGATGCACAGTTGTGGTGAACTTGGGGGTTGGCAAGCCCGAAAGCCTCAGTGGGAGGATGGGGTCATGGAGGTGAGCAGCGAACCAGAGATCTGCACCAGCTCACGGTGAGTTTGGGAAACTCAGTCCTCCTACAAGAGTGGGCGATTGGCCAGGCAACATTCTGGAGCTGGGCAGGATAAATCCAGAACCAGAACTGCATCTGGCTTCATTCAGCCACTCCTAGACCAGAGCAGATTGGTGAGAATTTCTTGGACTGAGTCCTGCCCCTGTGTGCAATCCAATAGCCAAGGACAAGGTTTCCCTGAAACTATCCCTAACTGGCCCGTGTAGCACACACTAATGTGGTGAAGACTCCCAGTGGTTGACCAGCTCAGAAGGGAGGGGCTGGCCTGCCCTGCCCATGCTTGTACTCCAGTAGTCACCAGCAGACTGGGGAGGGCAACAATCCCTAGCCAACAGGCTTCACAGGAATTGTAACCAATACAGGAAGTGCTGGAGACCCCCACTATCCACTTGTCTGGAAGAAACCAAAAACATGAAAAGAGGAAGAAACAAAAGGATGTCTCCAGCCTCCAACCCAAGCAGTACTGGCCCAAGAGAGGTAAACACAGAAGATATCAGGGGTTGCACACCTGCAGTTTCTGAAGAAACAGCATCTGACATAAAGAAATATCTCTGTGAAATCATAAAAGAACTCAAAACAGAAATACTAATACAAGTAAAGGAAGGTATAAGAAAAATAATAAAAGAAATGCTAAGCATCTCTCAAAAAGACACAGATGGAAGAATGGAGGGCCATATAAAAAGGAGGGAAACCTTAGATGAACAATATTAAAAAAATCTAAAATACATGAAACAGATTCAAAGAGATTACCAGGAAATTAAAAACTCGATTGAAAGGTGGCAAAACTGCTTGAAAGAAACTAAAGATAGACTATCAAACCTTGAAGACAGGTTTTTAATTTGTGATCATGAAAGGAAAGCTCTCTTAAAAATAAAAAGGAAACAGTAACAATACAAAGGCTAGAAGATGACAAGAGGATCTATAACTTAAGAATAAAAAATGTGAGTGAAGAAGCAGGGGTAAACACAAATGAAATACAAAGGCTATTTACAGAAATAATTAAAGAAAACTTCCCAAACATAGGAAAAGGAAATGATATTCAGATATATGGGGCATACAAAACTCTAGCCAGCTATAACCAAAATAGATCTACACCCAGACACATAGTAATCAGGATCCCAGAAATTCAAGACAAGAACAGAATATTAAAAGCTGTCAGAGAAAAGAAACAGATCACCTATAAAGGAAAACCCTTCAGAGTCATGACAGACTTCTTGACACAAACCATCAAATCAAGAAGAGCTTGGAGTGAAGTATTCCAAGCCCTGAAAGAAAATAACCTCCAACCCAGATTGATGTATCTGAAAAACTCTCTCTCTCTTGGAGAAATTGTCTCTTGGAGAAACAAGATGCTTCCATGACAAAGAGGAACTGGGGGAGTTCATGAACACCAATTCAACACTATAAAAAATACTAAAGGACATTCTGGAGAGAGAGAAAAAAGACCATGGTTTCAGGAGCAGTGGCAGAGGGAGCTCACTGAATGGGGCAGACATTGGAATGAAGAGGAAAAGTAGAAAAACAACAACAGAAAAATAACATGGCAGAGATGAGACAGAGAATTGCTAACATGGATGGTCTCAATACACTAATAAAAAGAAACATAGGCAGAGTGGATCAGGAGATAGGGTCCATCAAGATGCTCTATATAAGAAATATAATTAACCTGAAAGAGCGTTTATGGACTGAAAGTCAAAGATGAGAAAATAATGCTCTATGTGACAGGGAACCAGGAAAAAAAGTGGGGGTAGCTCACCCTTCAGCTGCAGATTGGTTGGAAAGACATAATACTTTTATACAATGGAGAACTACTCAGCTATAAGGAAGAAAAACCTTGAGGCTCTGGTAGGTAAACGGATACAACTTGAGATCAAGCTCAGGGGTAAAAAGGTTCAGAACCACTTAGGTAAATAGTGGGTTGCTTCCCTAATCTAAAAACAAAAGAAGTTAGTGGGATATAAAATGTACAATGCTCCCTGTGAAAGTGAAAGGGGAGGAATTGTCTAAGGGAAAGTGGAGGACATTGTTAATCTTGTATCTTGATTTGAAAACCATATTGTTTTCATCACTCTGTTTAGTTGGGTTGTATTCTGTTCAAGTTTGTCTACTTGTACTAGATTTGAGGGCATGGACAGCTATTCCAAAGATAGCAGGATATACTATGGTAACCATCTTTAATTTCCTATTAACTTAATCTGAAGCCCTGTATTGTTTTCATGGTCTTGTTTTGACTGATTTGACTTGAATCTGTTTTGTTTGATTGCTGTCTTGTCTTGACTGATCTCATCCAAATCTGTTGTGTTTGATAGCATCAAGTCTGAGAGTAGAGGCAACTACTCTGAAGACACTAAGATTCACTATGTTACCCACTCTGGTTTGACTATTACCTTCTTTTGAAGTCTTATAATGTCTCCAATGTTTTGTTTTTATTGATTGTGTTCTGTACTGCTATTTTCAATTTTATTGTGCCTGATGATATGGGCAATTCTATTGAAGATAACAAAAAGACATCATGGGAACCAATGTAGATCACCTTGTATTTTGATTTTAAGTCATGTACTATGTCCATCCTTTTGTTTTGACTGTCCCCATTTTGTTTTTATCTCATTTGGTTTTATTCTTTTCAAAATCAGAATAATAATGTAAAAAAAAGAAATTCAGATCATCTCTACTTTGAAAACTTGTATTCTAATAAGATGGATAGAATAGACAGAATCCTAGATACATATGAAATACCAAAGCTAAATCAAGAAAATGTACAAATCCTAAATAAACCAATATCAATCAGTGAAATCAAAGGTATAATTTAAAACCTAGGTGGGGATTTAGCTCAGTGGCATAAATGCCTGCCTTGAAAGTGTGCAGTTGTGATTTTGATCCCTGGTATAAATAAATAAATAAATAAATAAATAAATAAACAAACCTATCAAAAAAAGCCCAGGCCCTGATGAATTCAATGCTAAATTCTATAAGAAGGTCTAGTAAAACTACTTCTCAAACTCTTTAATGAAATTGAAAGGGAAGCAATACTTCCTAATTAATTCCTGGAAGCAAGCATTACCCTGATACCAAAACCACACAAGGACCCAAATAAGAAAGACAATTACAGGCCAATTTCCCCAATGAACATACACACAAAAAAGTCATAATAAGATACTGGCAAATAGCAGCAAATCATCAAGAAGATTATATACCATGATACACAGGGATTCATCCTAGGGATGCAGGGATGGTTCAACATACATAAATGCATAAGTGTAATACATCATGCACCCATTCATGATAAAAAAAATACCCTACAAAAAATTGGTATACATGGTCTTTATCTCAATCTGATAAAAGCCATCTATGACATACCAACAGACAATATCATTCTAACTGGACAAAACTGAAAACTCTCTCTAAAATCAGGAACAAGACAAGAATTTCCACTGTCTCCACTCTTATTCAACATAGTCCTGGAAACTTTAGCTGGCGCAATTTAACAAGAGAAACAAATAGAAGAAATAAAGATAGGAAAGGAAGAAGTTAAACTATTGTTATTTGCATATGAGATGATATTCTACTTAGAAGACCCCAAAAACTCCACTAAAAGACTGGTAGATTTAGTAAGCAAATCCAGTAACATAGCTGGTTACAAAGTCAACACTCAAAAGTCAATAGCCTTCCTGTATATGAATAATAACAAGCTCACTGAGAGAGAAATCAGGGAAACAATATATTTTACAATAGCATCCAAAATAATGAAATATCTAGGAATAAATGTTACAAATTACCCAAAGGACTTCTACGTTAAAAACTAAAGTACTCTAAAAAAGTAAATTAAAGAGGATATTAGAAAATGGAGAGCTATCTCATGCTCTTCGGTAGAAAAAACCAATATAGTGAAAATGTCCATACTTCCAAAACTGTTACACAGATTCAATGCAATCCTAATCAAAATTCCAATAGCATGTCTCACACAATTAGAGAAAACAATCCTAAATTCATCTGGAACCAGAAGAGACCTAGAATAGCAAAGGTAATCCTGGGCAACAAAGACAAGCAGGGGGTATCACAATCCATGACTTGAAATTATAACTATAAAGCTACTGTGATAAAGACAGCATGTTACTTGCAAAAAACAGACCCAAAGGTCAATGGAATAGATAAGAAGATGCAGAAACAACTCCAGACACATTAAGCCATCTTATCTTTAACAAAGGTACCAAATACATTCACTGGAAAAAACATAGCCTCTTTAATAAATGGTAGTAGGAAAACTGGCTCTCCACATGCCAAAGATTAAAACTGGACCCATATCTTTCACCATGCACTAAACTAAATTCAGAATGGATCAAAGATCTTAATATTAAAACAGAAACATTAAATCTTCTGGAAGATAGAGTAGATAAAACTCTTGAAGACATAGATGCAGGCAAAGACTTTATGAACAAAACCCCAATTGCACAGGAACTATCATAAAGAATCAACAACTGGGATCTCATCTTATTGAAAAGCTTTTGCACAGCAAGAGAAACCACCACAGAGTCAAGAGACAACCCACAACATGGAAGAAAATGTTTGCAAGCTGTTCCTCACACTGGATTACTATCAAGAACATATAAAGAACTCAAAAAAATCAGTCCTCTCAGATTTAAAGACCCAATCCAAAAATGGGCATCTCAGATGATACACAGTCCTCAAATGAATACAAACAGCAAATAAATACATGAAAAAATGTTCAATATCCATGGTTATTCGAGAGGTGCAAATTAAAACAACACCAAGATTCCACCTCATCCCAGAAAGAATGGCTATTATCAAGAAATAAAGGTTTAACAAATGTTGGAGGGGCTTTGGGGGAAAGGAACCCTTCTCCACTGTTGGTGGCAATGACAACTGGTACAACCATCGTGGAAATCAGTGTGGAGATTCCTCAAAAATCTAGGATTAAAGGTCCCATTCAACCTGTAAATTTTTTTTCTCTATGAAATACAATGGATTTAAAGAAAAGAAGAAGACATGCTTTTTCTAGTCCAGTAGAATGTTTCCACCATGAATGGATGCCTCCTTTGACCAGGTTTCTGTAAATGGTTATTTTAACAAGGTCTGAATTCTCTCAGTCTCAACTCTCCATCCTTAATGTCTTTCACATGGGAATCTTATCTTAATTTAACAAAAAGTATAAAAGTCAGTGATTTTCTTTTTTTGGTACCTGCTAGTTTTAAGAACATCTCAAAGACTCAATGTGTTAGAGTGGTATACTTTTCATTCCTTTACTTTGACACTCTCACTAGAATTTAAAATTTTTTTCTCACCTTCACTGTTTATAATTAATTAATTATTTATTTATTTATTTGAGACATAGTCTCCCTATGTATTGCAGGCTGACCTTGAACTCACTTGGTAGCTCAGGCTGGCCTCAAACTCATGGCTATCCTCTTGCCTCAGCTTCCAGAGTGCTGGGATTACAGACATGCATCACCAAGCCGGGATGAAATTTTAAAAGTTTATTTCTTTTGGGGTTTTTTTTGAGACAGGGTCTTACTATACAGTTCAAGCCAGACTTGAACTCACTATGCAGCCCTAGGGGGATCAAATTCACAGGGATCTTCCTGCCTCAACCTCCTGAGTGCTGGAGTTAATGCTTTTAAATTTATGTACTGGTTAAGAAGTCCCTGAATTGGCAGGGGATGTAACTAAGCAGCATAGGTGCCTTCCTGGTAAGTGCAAGGCCCTGACTGAGTTCAGTTCCTGGTACCAAAAAAAAAAAAAAAAAGTCACAGAATTGGTCGAGGCAATAAAATAATAAAGTCAAGAAGCCAAGACTGAGTACTACAACTGAGACCTAATTAATCATAAATTAGTATTAATTTATATTACAGACCTAGATCAATGTTTAGAATATCGAAATACAGTAAAACCTTGGAATGCAAGTAACTTGTTCTGCACGTGTTCTGCCAGATGAGTGAGAAAACATTTCTAATAAATTGTAACTTGATAAATGAGTTATATCTTGCAATATTAGCACATGAAACTAAATATGACATGGTCTCAACTGAGCCAGTGGTTATTTCTCTCTCTGTGGGATTCTGGGTGATCATCTCCCAACAGCAAGAGGTTATGGAGATCTGCTCTGCAGGGGTGGAGGAGAAAAAGTTGAGAAAAGAGAAGAAGAATCTCTCCCTTCAAATGAGATTGAGATGTATAAAATGTGGGAAACAGTACAAAAATTTGTAGAAAATCACCAGCCCTATAAGGCGATAGCAGTGCAAGCAAGCAATTTAACAACAGTGCAGTGTCACATTTCGGCAAAATCCTCAAAAGGAGGTAAAAGCAAGTGTCACTGGCTAGGCTCCTTGTTAAAGTTGCATGAAATAAAAGATTCTATTGAGCCAATAGAGAGCAGTGATTCCATTGGTGACAGTCAAAGTTGTCCTATACAATAACATTTCTCTTGTCTCCTTCACACCAGCCATGAAGGTTCTCAAAGGGAAGTGCAGGTTATTTTTCTTTGTATTTTATTGTTTTGTATTTAGTATTATAATCATTCTTGTCTGAATATTTTTAGTTTGTGGAATGAATCACCTGCGTTCCCGTTACATCTTATGGGGAAATTCACTTTGATATACAAGTGCTTTAGATTACAGGAATGTTTTTAGAAAGAATTATGTGCACACACCAAGGTCTTACTGTAATTTCAAGCAGACTTTTTGCATGGCTGAGCTCCCAGGAGAAGAGTGCAGTCAGCTAAACTTAACCAGTCAGAATGTGCCTAGAGTAACTAGAAAGAACAAAGATGTGGATTTTTTCTTTTTCTTTTTTTTTGTATCGGGGATCGAACTCATGACTGCATGCTTGCAAGGCTGACGCTTATGCAGCTGAGCTAAATTCCGGCCCAAGGATGTGGCTCTTAAGGGATTCATGGCTTTTTTGTTTTTGTTTTGAGGCAAATATATGTAGTTTAGGTTGGTCTTGAACTCACTCTGTGGTCTAGGTAGGCCTTGAATTCATAGGATCCTCCTGCCTCAGCCTCCTGATTGCTGGAATTACACCATGTGCCACTAAACCTGGCACATGGACACTTTTTGAGTAGGAGTAGTTTATATGTTGGGAATATGTTGAGATACTGAAAGGGAGACATATAATGGAGAGAGACAACAACTAAGAAGACAGTGTGTCCATATACAATTGTATGAAGAAACTCTGGAAACAGTGTAAATAAAATGTGCTTCACTGACAGTCCACCCAAGAGGAGAGGACAAATTTTCTATTTACCAACTTCCCATTCATGGCTGGTTGAGCATTCACGATCCTGCAGGTCATTAGATGCAGACACTGAATGGCAGCTGTAGCACACAAAAGAGAAGAATCAAAAGGAAATAGGTACAGAAAACATCCCCAGAAAGATTTGTCTCAATTGGGGATGACTCTACCCCCAAAGAGATGTGGTAACATCAGAGATATTTTTGGTAGTCACTACTTGTGGCAGGGAGGAAGTTCTACTGGCATGTAGTAGAGGCCAGGGACACTGCTCCATACCCAGAGTGCAGAGGACAGCCCCCCACAAGGAAATGCCCGGCCCAAACATCAACACTGCCCAAAGTGAGAAAGCTTGGTTCAGAAAAAAAAAAACTCACAAGGGTAAATACCATATAATCTCCCTAATATGAGATTTGATAAGAGTATATAAGACTTTATGGTAAGCATGAGGCCCCATCTCATAGCTTCGAAGTCTTTCAAAGTTTTAAATCATCAGTTGGAATGGTGTTACCCTGTTTTGTTTGACTATATCATACGTGATGATATGAACAGCTGTTTTGAAGAAAAC
>PVJX010012278.1:0-50844 GCA_004027295.1 Dolichotis patagonum
GATTCCTGCTTCTTCATTCACATACTTTATTCTTAAATTATAGATCCTCTTGTCATCTTCCAGTCTTTGTATCTTTACTGCCTGCTCCCTTGTTATTTTTAAGAGATCTTCCCTTTCATGACCCCACATTGCAAGCCTGTGTTCAATTTTTGATAGTCTATCTTTGGTTTCTTTCAAGCAGTTTTGCCAGCTTTCTATCAAGTCTTTAGTTTCCTGATAATCTCTTTGAATCTGCTTCATAAATTCTAGGTTTTTCCTGAATTCTTCATTAAATTTTTCTCTCCATTTTTGTTCCTCCATTCTTCTGTCTGTGCCTTCTTGAGAGGTTCCCAGCCCTTCTTTTATTAATCTACTTATGTCTTGTTTAATTTGAATTAATATTTTAGTTTTGGTCCCTCTTACAAGGTCCTGAAGATACCTCTTTATGTCCGCTAACGCTGTGTTTGATGTTGTATTATTGCTGCCCTCAGTCTCTTTTGTATTTACCTCTCCTGGATCAATGTTCTCAGGGTCCAGTCGGTTTCCCCTTTCCCGTGGGAGGGTCTTATTCCCATCACTCACTGCATGTTGATGCCCATCCCTGAGAACTGCAGGACTCCCCGACCTCTGACTTCAGCGCGGCTGCGGTGGGAATTCATGGTGCCTCTGGGTGGGTGGAGTGCAGGGCCGGTCCGGGCGAGCTGCATGCAGGGCTGTTCAGCTCTGCACTCGGGCGGCTCAAGCCAGTCGCTACGGTGCGGATCGCTTGTTCAGGTCGGGCAGGAATTCAGGCGGCTCGAGGAGGGCGCCGTGCTCGGTGATCTTAGCTTCTCTGATGGTAGTCCCAGGACCTCATATTCGAGCGGTTTTTTGCACTTTAGTTTTTTTTCCTGAGAATCCATCTCTATCTGTTTGGGTCTCTCCAGGGTGTTTTATTCTGGCATTTGAGCTGCCTCTCTCAGAGAGGGTCTCTCTCCTGCTACCTACCAGTCCGCCATCTTGTTGACCTCCTCGATATTTTTTTTAACTATGTAAAAGTTTTCAAATTATGTTAAGCCTAATGATCATATTATTTATCATTATTTGCCTACAGAATATATCTTAAACTTTTAAGAGGCTTGGGCTGTGGCCTAGTGATAAAGTACTTAGTGTGGCTAAGCCCTGGATTCAATTCCAAGCACCACATAGTGTACACACATACAGACACCCCAAAATAACCTTTCAAGAGACTTTTTTAAAGTACTGTATTTTAACTATACACTATACATTTAAAAAGTTTTTCTAGACATCCTGAATCAGAAATTAGTCTGACCTAGATCTTTAAAATTTAGAGGCAAAATGATCACCATAGTTAAACAGTTTTCTGTATTTTGTTACTCTGTAATAGTGCACATGAGAACATTGGCCACTTAAAGGTCACTCTCTGATATCCCCTGGGCACTACTGACAATGAGCACCTGTTACCACTTCTCTTTGGCCTATTCTGTGTGCCACTGAATGTTTGAGTTTCCTCCTGGCTTCTTCCCACTAGTTGCTTATAGCACCTTGACTTCTAAGTTGTGACACTCAAAAGTGTCTCCAGACATTGTCAGGTATTCCTGGGAACATAATAAACCCAGTTGAGATTCACAGAGTTACAAAAAAAAAATCCACGAAATGGATTGGCATTAAAATAAAGGGCAATATTTCAGTAAAAGGGAAATATAGTGTGATGATTGTAGAGTAAGTGAAGGAAGTTAAAAATATTAATCTTACTTTAATTCAAGGAATCTACTCTAGCCATTATCTCAGGATAAGCTCAAGCACGTTAGCCAGTCACACCAATTCAAAATCACATTCAAGTCTTACTCTGTAAAGACGAAAATATCTTAGTATTAAATATAGTAATATTAATTGTTACTAAAGTCTAAATTTTCCCCAATTTAGGTAAACCAACCTTTTTTAAAATTTTAAACAAAATAGACATAATGGAAATAAACTTTCCAAACAGGTTAGTAGGAGACTAACAATAATCAACACATTGCATATTGTTATATTCACAGTAGTTGTTCAAAGTACAAGGTGTAGGCATGAAACATTGTTCAGAAAAGTAGTAGCACAGAACTTTCCCTTCAGTGAACCAAGAGAAACCTGCTATATAACTGTCTTATCTGTCTTGCATTTTTATATATTTTTTCCCTTTTCGCTTATTTCCTTTCCCCTTTCTTGCATCACAGTTTTTCTCTTAAACAGTTTCTTCCTTATTCACAGTATCTGTTGTACATTTTGGATTTGTTTACTCTTTCAGATTCTCACACTAGTGAGACAATATGACATTTACACATGTGGGTCTGATTTATTTCACTTACAATTATGTTCTCAAGTTGCATCCATTTACCTATAAAAGTATCAAGTTTATCCTTTTATGGCTGAGTAGTATTCCATTATTTAAAAATATCATATCTTTTTAATCCATGGCTCAGTTGATGGGCATTTGGGTTGTTTCCAAGATTTAGCTCTTATAAATTGTGCTGCTATAAACATAGGTGCACATATATCTCTGTTATGATGTTTATAATTTTTTTGAGTAGATAATCCAGAAGGGGAATGACTGGGTCAAATGGGACCTCCACTCCTAGTTTTTTAAGGAATCACCACACTGATTTCCACAGTGGTTGCACCAATCTACATGCCCACCAACAGTGAAGGGTTCCTTTTCCCCCACAACCCTGCCAGCATTTGTTATTGGTGGTTTTCTTTGTTTGTTAGTTTGTTTTGAAGGTGGTAGAAATACAGCAGAACAAGACAGAACAAAGCCAGTTGAGACAGTGTAGTGAAATCGGTACAGAACTTCACAGCAGGTTACTGGGATAACAGTAATAAGTACCATAGTATATCCTTACTATCTTCACAATAGTTGTCTAGCCAATTAGGTATAGCAAAATCAAACCAAAGACAGAACATTATAAAACCAATCAGAAGAGAATATTGAATAGAGTAAAGCAATTAATCATAATGAAACAAACAGTGAAAACAACATTTGCTTTCAAACGGAAGATAGAGGAGGTCCCCCATATTTGCTATATTGCATACATTCATCCTCCCAAGAGATGCTCAGACCTCTATCCCCAGTTGCTAATGGGTGTGTGTGTGTGTGTGTGTGTGTGTGTAGGATGTTTGATTCCAAGCCCGCACACCAGTAGGCTCACAGGAGACACCACTGGTTGTTCTCCTGGCTCACGCCAAGGAAGGCACGGGCAAATTGCCTCTTTGTGCAACCACCTGGGTTCCACCATAGCTGTGGCTGGATCTTGGGGGCCGCTGACTGGTTCTCCTGGCTCACACCAGAGGAAGGCTCTTTGATGGTTTTCTTGATGATAGCCATTTTTGCTGGAGTTAGATGGAATCTCGCTGTTGTTTTAACTGCATTTCTTGAATGACCAATGATATTGAACATTTTTTTCATATATTTCCTGTGTATATTTCTTCATCTGAGAAGTATGTATTCATCTCAAATGTCCATTTTTGGATTGGTTCTTTGAATTTGGAGAGTTGCATTTTTTTCAATTCTTTATGTTTTAGATGTAAGTCATTTTTCTGAGGGACACTGGCTATAATTTTTTTCCACTCTGCAGTTTGTCTTTTTTCTTTGTTGGTGATTTCTTTTGTTGTGTAATAACATTTTAATAAGGTAAGATCTCATTTGCTGATTCTTTGTTGTATTTCCTGTGTGGTCTGGATTTTGTTCATGAATCCTTTCCCTTTACCTATGTCTTCAAGATTTCTACCTATTTTCTCTTTCAATAGAGTTAGTGTTTCCGTTTTAATATTTAGATCTTTGATCCATTTTGACTTTAGTGCCTAGTGATACACATGGGTCTAGTTTTAGTCTTTGGCATGTAGAAAGCCAGTTTTTCCAGCACCATTTATTAAAGAGCCTTTCTTCCAGTGAACATGTTTGTCCCCTATGTCAACGATAAGGTAGTTCAGTGTTTGTAGTTGTGTCTGCATCTTCTGTTCTGTTCCACTGATCTTTGGGTCTGTTTTTTTTTTTGCCAGTACCATGCTGATTTTATCATAGTAGTTTTGTAGTAAAATTTCAGGTCAGGGATTGTGATGCCCCCTCACTTACCTTTGTTGCCCAGGATTGCCTTTGCTATTCTAGGTCTCTTCTGTTTCCAAACGAATTTTTTTAAAGGGAATAAAACAAAACAAAACAACAATAAAGTAAATCAGAACAGAACAATGCAAGTAATACAAGACTTCAAAACAAGACAACAGGAAATCAGCAATTGCTACTATAATGTCTCTTGTTTTCTTCAAAATATCTGTCCATGCCGTGACTCATAATAAAATCAAACAAAACAAAATGGAACAAAATCAGCAAAAACAAAAAAATGAAAATATAACAGGACTTCAAAAACAAGATGACAGGAAACCATCCATGGCTACCATAATGTCTCTTGTTTTCTTCAAAATAGCTGTCCATACCTTCACATATGATAAAATCAATCAATACAAAAGAACCTAAAACCAATCAAAAGAATGAAAGCATTACAGGACTTCAAAACAAAATAGTAGACAATGAATAATGGCCACCATAATGTCTCTTGTTTTCTTCAAAATAGCTGTCCATACTATGACACATAATAAAGTCAAACAAAATGAAACAGAACAAAACCAATCAAGAAAAAAATGAAAGCGTTGTAGGATTTTAAAACAAGATGATAAGAAATCAAGAGTGGCTATCATAATGTCTCATTTTTTCATAATAGCTGTCTATACATCCCACATAATAAAACAAAACATTATAAAATCAATCAAGATGAAACAATGAAAGCATTATAGGACTTCAAAACAAGATCATAGGAAATCAAAAATAGTTACCATAATATAGCCCATTATCTTCAGAATAGTTACCCATGCCATCAGAGTAAGATCTAACAAAACAAGACAGAATAAAACCAAATCTAGCAAAATTGTACAAATGATACAAGAATTCAAAACAAAATAATAGGAAATTAACAGTAGTTATACCACTTTCCCTTTTAGGCATTTCCTCCCCTAAAAGGCATATTCATAATATCTGTTGTGCTTTTTGGGTCCCACTAACTCCTTCAGTTTTTTATGCTAGGGAAATAACTTGGTGTTCACCTGTATGAGTCCAAACCATTTCAGCCATGAACATTATCTCCAGCTGCATCTAAGATTATCCTACTTTATTGCTGGGTAGCTTTCAATTATATGAAAATGCCATATCTTTCTTACCTATTCTGTGATAGATGGGCAAGTTATCCTTGCTTTTTATTTTTTTTAATTTTATTTTAAAAGGGAGTAAAATTAAACACAACAAAACAGAATAGAATGGGACATAAGAAAGCATAAATTTCAAAGCTAGACAACCAGAGATCTTCACTATCTGTCATATTGTCTGTTGTTTTCTTCCAAATGGTTGTCCTTATCTTTGCATATGGAGAGCTCATACTAAATAACATAGCCAATCTTTTCACAAGATGTGTGGTTCACTGGCTCCCACTTGCTAAGCAGGGGGAGGGAGGCGGGGACACGGGATGGGGGACAGGAGGTTCTCAGCCCACACGCAGGAGGATCATAGTCGCCCCCCAGAGACGGGAAGAGTTCCTTGTTCTCCTGCACCCCAAGTCAACCGCACAGTGCAGGTCCCGATGCACCAGGGTCTCTCTCCTTCGGGCTGCCGAATGTCTGCCACACTCTCAGCCGCCCCCAGAGAAGAGGGGAGTTTCTTGTTCTCCTGGCACCCTGAGTCAACCACACGGTGCAGGTCCGGATGCACCAGGGTCTTTCTCCTTCAGGCTGCCGAAAGTCTGCCACACTCTCAGCCGCACCCCCAGAGAGGGGAGGAGTTCCTTGTTCTCCCGGCACCCCGAGTCAACCACACAGTGCAGGTCCCAATGCGCCAGGGTCTCTCTCCTTCAGGCCGCCGAAAGTCTTATCCTTGCTTTTTCCTGGTCTACTGTCGGGTGGAATAATTGTTTTCTCTCCTTTGATTTTCAGTCCATGAAATTCCTTTCAAGTTAAATGTGTTTTTTGTATACAATATATTGATGGATCTTGTTTCTTGACCCACTCACGCTCCCTGTGTTTCTTTTTATTGGTGAATTGAGACCATCTGCATTAATGGTTATGACCGGCATGGATTGGTTAATCTCTGCCATGCTATCCTCCTGCTGTTGGCCCTCCACTTTTCCCCTTTGTTCAATTGCATGTTCTGTTTGGCAGTCCTCTGCTACTGTTCCTGGAACCACAGTCATCTTTATGTCTCTATAGAATATCCTTCAGCACTAAGAGTTGGTTTGGTGGCCATGAATTCCTTCAGTTGTTCTTTTTCATGGAAGTATCTTATTTTTCCATCAGTTTTGAAAGATAATTTTATGAGTACATCAATCTGGATTAGAAGTTGTTTTCTTTCAGGGTTTGAAACACTTTACTCCAGACTCTTCTTGACTTGATAGTTTATATTGACAAGTCTGCCATGATTCTTATTTGTTTTCCTTTATAGATGATCTGTTTCTTTTCTCTAACAGCTTTTAATATTTTTTCCTTGTGCTGAATTTTTGGGATCTTGATTATTATATGTCTGGTATAGATTATTTTGGTTATGGCTAGTTGGAGTTCTGTATGCCTCGATTATCTGGATGCCAGATCCTTTTCCCATGTTTGGGAAGCTTTCTGCTATTATTTCTGTAAATAGCCTTTTTATTTCATCTTTGTTGACTCCCACACCTACACAACTCTGCTTTTTCACTGACACTTATCACTGTTAAATTATTTTTGTGTCATCCTGTAGCCATTGAATTGTTGTTTCCTGATACCTGGTTATTTCTAAGACATCTTTCCTTTCATGATTGCTAGCAGCAATCCTGTCTTCAAGGTCTGAAAGTCTATCTTCAGTCTCTTCCAAGCAGTTTTGCCAGCTTTTGATAGACTTTAATTTCCTGGATATGTCTTTGAGTTTGTTTCATGCATTGTAATTCCTTTCTATTTTGTTCATTCAAGGTTTCCATCATTTTCCTGTGCTCCTCTTTTATTTATGTCTTCTTTAGATATGCTCAGTTCTTTCATTATGTTTGTGATTTCTTTTACCTGAGGCATTATTTATGATCTGATTACTTTTACAGCCTCATGAAGTTGTTTCTTCAGTTGCTATCCTCTCAGAGATTTCAGGTGCATGACTTCCCATTTTCTTCCCTGACTATATCTCCAAGGCTTGTTCAGTGTGGGCTAGAAGTCTGAGATTTCCTTTTGCTACTGTCTCTTGACATCCTCCTGAGTGCCTCCCAATAAGCCGGTTGTGGAGTCTCAGGCACTTCCCACATTGACTGTCCCTCTGCAGTGCAGAGGAATGAGACAGGCACCTGAGTTTCTCTGAACCCAGGTTCCCAGGAAAGTAGCAGAGCATGGGGTGGGCTTCTCCAGACCTTTGCAGCTACACTGTGGCTTCCCTAATGGCCAGGGGTGTGTTTGCATGATTCTCCCAGTGGGCGGTGGCTGGCCAAAGGAAACAAGGGTCTCCAGTGGTGGCCTGCAGGTGCATGAGGTGTATCTGGCTGTTTCTTCTTTCTGTGCTGGTTACCTAGGGGAGACAAGTTTACCAGTGGTGGCAGCAGGCACGCAAGGTCAGATCTGGCTTCATCTCCTTGCCTATGCTGGCTTCCCACAGGAAGCAAGCCTTCTGATATTGGCAGCAGGTGCATAGGGGTAGATCTGTCCAAATGAATTTTAGGAAGTTTTCTCTTGTTCTGTGAGATCTGCTGATGGTGTTTTGATTGAGAGTGCATTAAATCTATGTAAAAGTTTGGGGAGTATGGCCATTTTCTCTATCCATGAGCAAGGGATATTGTTCTATTTTCTGATGTTTTCTTCAGTCTCCTTTTTCAGAGTACTGTACTTTTCAGTATATAGATCTTATACTTGTTTTGTTAGACTGGATGCTATCGTAAAGGGGATATGGTTTCCCTAATTTCTCTGTGACTTTGTTTCTTGCATACAGGAATATTATTGATTTTTGAGTGTTGGCCTTATATCCAGCTATACTACTGAATTTGGTTATTAAATCTGTAAGTCTTTTGTTGGAGCTTTTAAGGCCTTCTATGTAGAGTATGTCATCTGCAAATAATGATCATTTAACTTCTTCCTTGCCAATCCTTATTCCTTTTATTTCTTCCTCTTGTCTGATTGCTCTGGCTAGTATTTCCAGAACTATATGTGATAGGAGAAGTGATAGTGGACATCCTTGTCTTGTTCCTGATTTTATAATGAAAAATTTCAGATTTTGACCAGTTAGTATGATGTCAGCTGTTAGTTTGTCATAGATGGATTATATCAGATTAAGATAAAGACCCTCTGTTCCAATTTTTTGTAAAGTTTTTATCATGAATGGGTGTTGGACTTTATCAAATGCTTTTTCTGCATCTATTGAGATGATTATGTAATTTTTGTCTCTGACTCTGTTGATATGGTGTGTTACATTTATTGATTTGCATTTGTTGAACCATCCCTGTATCCCTGGTATGAATCCAACTTGGTCATGGTATATAATATTCTTGATGATTTGCTGCATCCTGTTTGTCAGTATCTTATTGAGGATTTTTGCACCTATGTATATTAGGAAGATTGGCCATAGTCTTCTTTTTTGGTTGGGTTCTTCTCTGGTTTTGGACTCAGGGTAATACTCACCTCCAAAAATGATTTTGGAAGAATTGCTTCCCTTTCAATTTCATTAAAGAGTTTCAGCATTAGTGGCATTAGTTCTCCTAAATTTCTTATGGAACTCAACCATGAAACTGTCAGTTCCTGGGCTTTTCTGTGTTGGTGAATTCTTAATTACATTTTAAATTTCATTGGCTTATATTGGATTATTTAGAATTTTTATATCTTCTTGATTTAGTTTTTGCATTTGGTTTGTGTCTAGGAGTCTGTCCATTTCCATGTTTTCCATTTTATTATAATACAGATTCTCATAGGTATTATGATCTTTTGAATTTCTGTAAGATCTGTTGTGGTTTCCTTCTTTTTATTCCTAATTGCTTGAATTTGTGTTTTTGTTCTTTCCTCTTTTTGATGAGATTGGCTTATAGTTTATCAATTTTATTCTTTTAAAGAATCAACTTTCTGATTCATTGATTCTTTGTATTTTTTTAAGTCTTAATTTCATCAATTTCTGCTCTTTAAAATTTCCTCCCTCATATGAGCTTTGGGTTTGATTTGTTCTTTTTCTAAGAGTTTGAGGTTCAACATTAGGTTGTTTATTTGAACTCATTCTGTTTTCCTGATATGAGTTTATCACTATAAATTTCCATCTTGAGTGCTTTCATTAAATCCCATAAATTTGGTATATTGTATATACAGCATAATTTCATGTTTAATTTCCTCTGTGACCCATTGATTATTCAGAAATGTGTTAATTTCTATGTGTTTGTATAGTTTTTATGATTTCTTTTGTTGTTGATTTCCAGTTTCATTGAGCTTTGATAAGATAGTGTGCAAGGAATGATTTCAGTTCCGTTACATTTGCTTAAACATGTTTTGTGGGCTAGTATGTGGTCTGTTTTGGAGAACATCCCATATGCAGCTGAGAAGAATGTGTATTCTGATGTTATAGGGTGGAGCACTCTGTAGACATCTCCCAAGTCCTTTTGTTCACAGTCTTGGTTTAGCTCTGATACGTCTTTGTTGCTTTTTTTGTTGTCCAGTTAATCTACTTATAAGAGTGGGGTATTAAGGTCCCCCACTACAGTCGTGTTAGTCTTACTTGGTTTTTCATGTCTGTTAGTATTTGTTTATGTAGTTGGATCCAGAAGTGTTTGGTGCATACATATTTATAATTGTTATTTCTTCTTCTTGAAGTTCTCCCTTAACAAGTATGTAATAAACTTCCTTGTCTGTTTTAATCAGTTTTAGCTTAACGTTTATAATGCAGATAGAATAGCTACCCCTGCTTTTATCTGAGTTCTTGTGGCATGGAAAATTGTTTTCTAGCCTTTGACTTTTAGTCTATGAATTTCTTTTTGGTTAAGTGTGTTTCTTGAATGTGTTTCTTCAAGATCCGTTATTGACGGATCTCGTTTCTTGTTCCATTCTGCCAGTCTGTTTCTTTTGATTGGTGAGTTGAGACCATTTACATTGATGATTATAACTGATAACATATTGACTTATCCTTGTCATACTGTTTTCTTGTTGGTTCCTGTCTTTCTTGTCTATTTATTTAATTGCTTTTTGTGCTTGGCAGTTTCTTTCTATTGGTGTTCATGTGTTTGTGGTCTTTGTTATCTCTTTCTAATATATCCTTAAGAGCATTCCATAGTGCTGGTTTGGTGGTTATAAATTTCTTAAGTTGTTCTTTGTCATGATAGTTTCTTATTTTTCTGTTGAATCTGAATGATAGTTTTGCCCAGTATTCTAAGTTGATTGTTTGCTTTTAGGTCTTGAAATACCTAATACCAGGCTCTCCTTGATTTGAGGGTTTGTATTGAGAAGTCTGCTATGATTCTGATGGGCTTTGCTTTATAAGTGATTTGTTTCTTTTCTTTAGCTGCTTTTAATATTTGTTCTTGTGTTGAATTTCTGGAATCTTGATTATTATGTGCCTTGGTATATATTTATTTTGGTCATGGCCATTTGGAGTTCTATATGCTTCATTTATTTGTATGTCAAATTCTTTACCCATGTTTGGGAAGTTTTCTGCCCTTATTTCAATTATTTAATAGCATTTGTGCTGTCTCTAGCTTTCTAAGTGGCTCGTCGATTTTATGTTGTTCTTTGTTTCATCTTTTAACTGTTGTATTGATTTTTCATGGTCCTTTGCTGCTTTTAAGATACTTTCTTTTCTTGGTCTCTAATCACATTCTTATCTTCTAGATTTGATAGTCTTGCTTTGCCTTCATTCAGTTTGTTGCATATACTTTCAATGGAGTTTTTAATCTCCTAGATTTCTGTTTGAATCTGTTTCTTTGATTCAATTACTTGTTTTTGTTGAACATTTGGTTTCCATCATTCTACTAACTTTATTTTTTTTAATCTGTGTCTGCTTTATTTTCTTTCATTTTGATTGCCATTTCTTTTTGTACCTTAGATACTTTTTCTGTGGCCTCTTCCACTTGTCTTTTCACTTCTGCTGCTATCATGTCTGAAAGTTCCAGTGGTTGCTTCTGATTTCCTGTCTTTATGTGCTCTGGACTCAGCCCTGGGAGGGCTGGGCCTTTGGGTTTGCATTCTACTTCTTTCTCTTGTCATGTTCTCTTTTTTGTTTTATTTTGTTTTCTCTCAGTGCTTCTGGATTCCTTATGTTAGTTTTATCTCTGATGTCAAAGCTTTCCTAGGTGCTGTCTACCTCTCAGGGATGTCTTGTAGATATAGGTGGCTCTTGGTCTTTCTGTCTATCCCAAGAACCTACCTTCCCAATATATTAAGAATGCAGAGTTTCTCACTTTTTAACTCAAGGCTCATTCCTTTGGTACTGATTATGGTGGTATGTATAGCCCCTTGCAACTAAGTGTTATCATACAGGGAAGCAAAAACTGATTATAACAGGTATGGCATCTTGGTTAAAGTAATGCAGTTAACAGTAACAGTAGACTCAAGCATAGCCTGGCTACTGACAATCTGTGGTAACTATTATTAGGCTGATAATCTTTAACTGCAGGAGCAGATTCTATAGTTATGTAATATAATCCAACTTATACCAGGAACTTATGTGCAATGTTGTTCCACTTAGTAGAGAGATTTTACTTTATTGTGTTGGGGGATAGGATGGAGAGGTGGATTGTGTTAGATATGGTAGGAGCAAATTCGATGGGCAAAAATGGTCATTGAAGTTTTCAGTAATTGTAGGATATGAAAGGGAGAGGTTGAAGGAGAAAGCTTAAGGATATTGAAGTGAACCAGAAAGGGAAGAGACAGTGTTTATCCACATGAAAGTCTGATAAAATCAAGCAGGATAGTAGGTGAAAGAGAGGAAGAGGACGAGTTGAATAATACAGAGGGAAACTTTAGAGATCTAAATTGCAAACGAGGGAAAAAGAAGGTAGAAAGGAGAAAAAAACAGGAAACAAAAATAATCACACAGAAAAGAACAAACATACAGAAAGAAAAACAAAATGGAACAAAACAGAAAAGAAATGGGAAAAAACAACAACAAAATAAAGTAAGAGTAAACAGCAGAACAAAACACACTAACCAGCAGCCTACCAAGAAGAAAACCCGTTAGACAGAGAAATACAAAAATAGTGAGATTCCTCTAGTATCTATAGTTCTTGGGTAAGTCCAAGTCTGATCCTAGAATGTGTACTGCAGCCAAGATTGCAGGTGGATTTGTGCTGGGTTTAGGTCTGATCTTTGCTTCTGGATTTGGGGAATGGGATTAGTTTTCCGTTCCTGGTGTTCTTAAAAAAAAAAAGAGAGAGAGAGAGAGAGAGAGAGAGAGAGAGAGAGAGAGAGAGAGAGAAAAGAAAAGAAAAGAAAAGAAGAAAAAGAAAAAAATAGAGAAAAGAAAGTGTCACTAACCCCCCCCCATCTATTTTGCGTGTCTTTGTCCTCAAGCACAAAACTGGTTCACCTAACTTACCATCTTCTGGCTCATACTGTTACTGTTGCTTTGGACTTTTCCATGCCACTACCCCCACCTGTCCATCATGTGTGCTCTAGCTGAGGTTCTGTTGTGTACCTGGTTTCTTACTGGTGTCTGGTCCCTGAGTCCCAGGAGTCCATCTTAGACCCCCTTCCTGCTGGTTACAAAAGCTCCTAGTCAACGACAAGACCAGGAGCCAGTCTCAGATCCTCTACCTGCCAGTCGCAGCAGCCAATGGCAGGAGCAAGAGCTCATCTCGCTCCCCTTCCTGCCAGTTGCAGCAGCTCCTGGTCAATACTAACCCTTTTTTTTTAAATATCTGAAAAGACATTATTTTACTATTATCACACAGTATTAGAATATATTTTTTCCCATGGCAAATGAAGCTCAGGATAACATTTCTCTTTGATTCTCCCAAGAACCTCAATATCATCTCTCCTTTGGAGGATTCAGTTTCACGCAACGTCTGTGATACTGTCCTCAAGGATACCAACGATGTTTCATTTTAAAGAATATTTTGTTAAGTTGTTCTATTCTGGGTCCTGTGCAAGGCATTCATTTTCTTCTAATCTAGTTTTCAGCACTTGATCACATGTTTCTTCAGTATTATGGGCAGGATCTGGTTGAGGGATAGGTCTTGTGTGTTCGTATGGAATGTCCATAGAAAGGTGGTGGCATACCATTGTCCTGCCATCATATGTCAAAGCAAGCTCTACTTTGCAATTGTCATCTGGAAGAGAAAAATACATAGATTTACAACAAACATGAGATAAAGCTCCATTTTGGATTGGAAATAAATGCTTCAGGAGAGCTCTCTTTGATATTGCCCATTTCACTGTTGCTGCTACCATAATGTATCAAAAAGCTTATCAGGTGGTATGAAAAAAGATGGGAGAGAAGTTGTCTTTAAAGCCTACCTCTAATCTGCACCAATTTTCATCCTACTAGGCTACCATCTTGCTCAAATCTGGGCAATTCCAATCTTTTCTTAAAAGAGAATGTTGTATTTACCAATCTAATTTAGCATTAAATCTAATGACATCCTTTGGAAGCCAAAGAAGGAGTAGAAATAAAATTCAGAAATCATGACCATAATTAATTTGAGTTTACTTTAAGTGAAATAAAAGTGTTTTTAAACATCTGTCTCTTGCCTCAGTTATCTAGGATATGAGAACATTTTAGGCAAAAATTATGGTTCCTTTGTACATACATGACAGATGCCCTAAGAAACCAGATGACCTTTGTTAGTTGGTAGCTTTAAAAATTTCTGTTCTCAGGTTTGCTCATTCTTCCCTTTCTAAATGGTAAAAAAAATTGTGTTGGCTCCAGGTGTGTGTTTCTAGAGATGTTCTGCTTACTCTGGCATGGCTTCTCTCGGGACAGTTTTGTGTTGAAGGCAGATACATCAGGGAAGCTGGACCTCCAGCCCTCAATACCACATCTTCAGCATGGTGACCTGAACCACCTTTACAGCATCTGTCTTTAAGCATCAGTTAATGTAAATTTGATTCTTCTGACACAGACCAGTTGCACATTGCTCCCCCAGGTCCCTACTCTCCACTATCCCGTTTTCTGATCATCTTGTTTTTCCTTTAAATCTTATCTTTTAAAATGTCACGTTCAGTAATTTATTTTGATCCTACTACTCTTTCATTTATCTGAGCTTTCCTTGACTTTGTATTTTGAGTAACTGCATTTCAGAGTACTTAGTTCATCAGTGTATAACTTAATGTGTAAATAGCACTTCCTTTTGTTTTTCTTAAAACTTCTAGTTTGGGATATCATCTGAGCAATCATGTAACTCATGTTAACAAGGTCATTACTCTGTGATTGCTTTCTTTCTTCAGTAGTAAGTGAGAGAACCCATTACTGTATCAGTAGAAACAGTCTGGGAGTTAGACCACAATTCTGACCAGAATTATAAATGTAAAAGGAATAGGATTATTATTCTGTGCATGGATTTAAACAGTCCAGTTTGGAAAATTATGAAGCTGTATTTTTAAGAACTTGGAGAAAATATAAGCATCATGTCTTACAGCCTTGGAATTTAAAAGGCGTTTCTAAGCCTGACACTATGTCTGGCAGCGTGAAAAGAATATCAAAAAGTTATGTTAGCTGGGTGTGGTGACACACACCTATAGTCCCAGAATTTGGGAGGCTGAGACAGAAGGATCACTGTGAATTGGAGGCCACCTGAAATACATAGCAAGACCCTATCTCAAAATAAGAGTAATATTAACATAGAAAATAGTTAGCCAAAGATAATATTAAACTACGAAAGTGCTTCTAGCATATAATGGATGTATGTTAACTCCATTAATATACAAAAACTCTTAGAAATCTATAAGAAAAAATGAACAAATGGAGAAAAATGGACAAAGGGTATAAAGAGATAATAAACTTGAGGGGATGCTCATTCTCAGCTTCTTCTATCAAGCTAGCATAGAAAAAAGTACCTTTCTTCTGGTGGGAAAAAAGATGTGGTAGGTAAGCACCTTGACAGCCATATCAGTGCAGTATAAATTGGTGACCTTCTTGAGCAGTTGAGTGTGTATATTGGTATCTATGCTTGATAGCTCCATTGCCCAGCAATTCTGAGTTCATGCTAAGAAGAGATGCACTCAGATTCTAGACAAAACATTTACTGCAGCTTTGTTTCTAACAGCAGAAAACATAGTTAAGTGTCAGTAGGACTGGTTTAGTAAAGTACAGCACGGTCCTACAGGGGCTGCCTTTAATAGGTTTTCAGTGACTAATAATAGTTTCATTGTTAGTTGTCTGGTATTTTACAATTTCAAAAGCATCTCATGCTTTAGTTGTGCCACTGGAATGAATTAATCAGCAGATGGTAGTAAGTCTCAGAAGCTGTTAAAAATATATTAATAGTTTTCCTCATCTTGTTTCTGTCCCATTATTGGTTTAAAAATTATATCATTAATTTGCTTCTAAAAAGGTTCTCACTATAATCTTTGAAAAACTCGTCTCACTGCCTCAGTAGTTTGAGAAATGGAAAGTTTGTGTTTGTATTTTTTCTAAAGAATAAGTACAGTGGAATTAAGTATTAGTTAAAAGTTCTATAAGCCTAGGTTTTTCTATCTGAAGGACTGGGAAGATTTTTCTGTTTTCTTTACTAGGAACATAGGTGTATTTGAAATCTGGTTCTCTTTGTTAAAATTCTTGCTGTCTTGTGACACTGGTCCTTGAACACCTCCATTTTTGGTTTCATGGCTTCTCATCACCTCCCTTCTCACCCCTGCACAGGGTGCACTGGGGCCATGGGAAGCCTGACTTGATGTCTGGTGTTGGTATAGCACCTACTTCCTGAATTGTTGGCAAGTTAAAATAAAATGATATCAGACACAGAAAAGACATTTAGAAGTATTTCCTTTTCCAAAGACGTATCCTCAGTGTGCTTATCCTTTTCTATTCAATCCTCTCTCCTTACTGTGCCTTCTCTACCTTAAAGATCATACCCTCATCTTTTCCTAATTAAATGTCTTCTATCCTGAATTTTCAGTTTGGCCAATTTCTGCCATTTTTGACTAATAGATCTGCCTATCTCTTCTGTACCTCAAACTCAAGAGAATCACTCTTGATTTCCCCATAAGCTAGCTCCTTTCCCTTGCCCTCCAGTTTGTTTCCTTGAAATGTTACTTTTTTCTGTGCCTTGTTTTTTATTTTACTTTAAAACTGAGTGTCACTGTGAACCTTGTTATTGATGAGTGTGTTCTGCATCCTTTACATTGTAAGGGGAAGGAATGGATTGAGAACTGTTGTCCTGATGGAGTCTGCACAGTGTGGTATTGGACTGCAGAGGCACATTGCCTAGGATTTAATCCCAGATCTCATGCTTTCTATATGATTCAAGATAAGCTACTTAGGTTATATCTGTGCCTTACCTGTATAATCTCATAGGATTGATGGAAAAAGTAAATTAAAAAAATAGTTCTAAAGTATTTAGAACAGTATTTGGTTAGTGTTTAATAATTGTTATATAAACTGGATGTGGTGGCACATACCTCTAATCCCAGCACCCTGGAGGCTGAGGCAGGAGGATCCCCATGAGTTCTAGGCCAGCCTGGGCTATGTAAGTGAGTTTAAGGCCAGCCTGAACTACATAGTGAGATCTTGCCTCAAGAAAACAACAATAATAATTATAATTATTAAGGGCTAGCCAGGATCCCTGATCTCCCAAATGAGTGTACAGCAAAGGCTTAAGTAAATGAAACAAGTGGTATGATTTTAGGACTCCAGGAGGATCAAAACCCTCTAGCAGAGTTTGAGACTCTGGGGGCTGAGACAAAGAGCTTCTCTGGGCACCCCGTTATTTATTAGGTCTTCAAAAAAAGGAGATGGAATACTGAGGAAAGGGCAAGATCTGGAGAGTCACCTTAAGGACTTCTCCAAGTGGTACTTTATGCTAATTTGATTTTAGTAATCCCTCATCTGGCTGTGTGTGTGTGTTTGGTACCAGGGATTGAACTCACAACCTCAGGCTTGCCAGGTAGGCATTTAAGACACTGAGCTAAATCCCTAGCCCAATGCTAATTTGAAAGTACTGTCTTATCTCCACGATAATAATTGTGGTAGGAAATAGCAGCAGTGAGATGTCTGCTGTTGCAATCTCTATCATGTTAATTGGGATTGGAGCCAGGTGTCTTAAGCTGTGGCCTTATCTTGCCTTTTGAGGCATCTCTCTTCTCTGGTCATCCATGCCATAGCCCTACACGTGTGTTTAATTTCCAGCTTCAAGAGCGCCCAACAAATAATAATTACTATTGCCTTTAAAATAAGACATGAAATGTGTTAGCTGTTTGCTTCAGAAACAATAGGGGCTCTCCATTGGCTCCTAAAATAAACATTTGCTACATTGAAAGGATTTTTCTAAGGAGGTAGTCACTATGAATTTAGAATTCTAAAGGCACACTCTGAACACTTGCATGGTGGGGAAATTGTAGAAGAAATTAATTCAGACTTGAAGTTGGACTAGTTATAGTTGTATGATTCTTCCATGTGGCCCTGTGTTTGTCTTACCATTGGGTGTGTGTCAGGCTCCAGCCACTGTTGTACAGAACTGCCCAATACTGTCCCACCTTCTCTTTCTACCTTGGGCTCTCTTCTAAGAATTGTGGGAGGACTCTTGGATACTTCAGTCACCTGTCCAATCCCTCAAGGTTCAGCTCATCTTCCATGAAGCCTTTTTTTCCCTCTTTTTTGAGATTATCACAGATTATATCACTTAATTGTAAATTTATAAACTTAAAAAGCAAAGATTTTATCTCTTTTTCCATTCCCAGTAACTTATAAGAGGCCTTTCACTGCTATAAAGTACTCTGTACTTGAAGGAAGAATTTTTTGCTCAGACCTAAATTTATTACAAAGTACATTAAAATGTAAAATATTGTAGAACTCCTGCATCCCTGTCTTGGGATGGTCTGTGTTCTCAGCACTGGCTGTGGGACTGGTTTTTTGCCTCATGCCATCTGAGAGGTTACCTAGTCAAAAACATTTATGTTCTTTTACATACAGACCCATTTAGTGTTTGTTTTGTTTGTTGTACTGGGGATTGAACCCAGACTACATGTTTGGCTCTTCATTTATTTATTTAAATTTTTTGTGACAGGCTCTTTAAATTACCCAGGTTGGGCTCAAACTTGCAATGCTCCTGCCTCAGCCTCCCAGAGTGCCGGGGTTACAGTTATGGGTGTGCACTACCATGCCTGGCTGGAGGGTTTTTGTGTGTATGTGGTGGTTGTTTGTTGTTTTTCTTTTACATTTTGGATTTAAATGTTCAAAAAGTACATAACATATTTATATTATGCAGAAATTTTCCATGTCCTGATTTTTTTTCTGATATTTATTATAAAGTAGTTTTTTATTGGCTATGGGGTGAGGAAGGCAATGGTAATTTTGTATTGGAGTTAAATTTTGCTTTCTCATATTTTTACTTTAAATCTATTTTTTGACCATTTAAAAAGTAAATCACTTTTTTAAACAGCAGAAAGAAAGGTAGTAGGTTTGTTTATTATAGGCATGTCATCATTATGAGGATTGTCTCTTTATAAGTTTTATGGAAAAATCCCCCTGCCCAATATTAACCTTTGCTACTTGGTTACAAGAGTTTTTAAGCAGTAATGTAGACCACTGTTCACAGGATTTGTGGACATTTGCCTTCAAAACTGCATTAGATTGTCAGTACCAGCCTTATCACAGATCCTTGCCTTGTATGATGTGACAGTTTTGTTCATCTAGGGAACCTTTCAGAAATACATACAATAAAATCTGTTATGTAAGTTGGTTTCTGTGATTACTTGTTTTTGTCTGACTGGAAATAAATTGCAAAAGCAAAGATATTTAAGCCAGTTGTCCTATAGATTCCTATCTTCTAGATTTGTCTGTTTCCTTGTGGTATTAAGTTCTTTAATCATGTGCATTGCCTACAACTTGTGTTTCATGTTACATCTCATCAGTGTCTCTTGTCACAGAAGACGGGTTATCTGATCAGTCCACTGTTAGCAGAATACTCCTGGGTTAGGTTGACAACAGTCTTTTGCCTCCATTATATTGTATATTTCCTTCTTCTGACCAGAAAGAAATCTGATTTAATTCAGTACCACTAGTCATTTGTCTAATGGCTTACCATCAGTTGCCAATCTGCTTGAGTCAATAATATTGTTCTTTCTACATGTGCTAAACTGACTTTCTTTAGTATAGTGGCACTTTGTTTCATTGACTAGAGCTAGTTAGCTACCTAACTATAGAATTCTTTCTTTTTAATTTGCTAGTTCTCCAAGTAAGTTGTTTTATAGCTGCTTTAAATAGTGACTGGTGAGTTTCCTGAAGAACAACTTGTGAGTTGTACTTTTTCTTAGTATAATGGGCCCATGCATTTATATTGATTCAGTATATTATAACCCGCTAGAGTGTTTTACTTTCCTCCATACTTAAAGTTAGTTGTCACCTCTTAGGAGTCCATTGACACTGTTTTCTCTGTGTTTCTTACTCTTAAATATTGCTAATTTTATCATTGTGTCGTTACTGGGTCAGTCTCAATTTATTGATTTTTTTTTTTACTTGATTTTGGCAATACTAGGGAAAGAACCCAGGGTATTTGCACTGAGCCACATCCCCACCCCCCTTTGAGACACCATGTCACTATCAAGTTCAGGGTAGCCTTGAACTCACTATGTAGCATAGACTGGCCCGCAACTTGTAATGATCCTCCTACCTCAGGCTCCTGAGTGCCAGGATTATAGGCGTGAGCTGATTTTTCACCTGGCTGATTTTTCATTTTGTGATGGTCATAATTTTCTGCTTGTTTTCATGCCTGATTTTTTTGGGGGGTGAGGAGTGGGAAAGGAATACCAGACAGGTGATTTTAACCTTGTTATATGCTGGATATTTTTGCATTGTGGTTGGGGGGGGTTGTTGGTTTGTTTGTTTTGCCTTGTTTTGGGATATACTTAAGTTACTTTGAAACTGTTCAGTTTTTCCAGATACTGTCTTTAGGCTTTTACAAACTGGAGTGTGATAACATTGATTTTGATGTTTCTGCTACTGTATCAAAGTAAAACCCTGTAATATACCTGATACACCATAAATTTTGAGGTTTTATGTTCTGGCTGGTGGGACCAGCCCTGTGTGGGAACAGTTCTCACTGTTCTCTGAATTTTTTCACATAGTTCTTTCTCAGACTCAGCAGTTTCATTATGTGATGTAATAATCAGGTGTCAGCCTCAGACCTGGAGCACCTTGGCTCACCTTCAGAGCTTTCTGGGTGAGCTCGCTCTCATCCAGTATTCTGCCTAAGATGCACAATTCTACCCTCACAAGTTAGAGACCCCAGCCTTTGTATGAGTTCTCCAGACAGTGAACTGGGGCAGCTGGATGGCTCACCGTGTTTATTTTCTGTGTCTCAGGATCATTGTGTTTTATTGCCTGGTGTCCAGTGATTTGAGAGTAGTTTCATATATTTTGTCTTTTTTTTAAAGTTTTAATCAGGAGCCTAACTTCAGGAGCCTGTTACTCCATCTCAGTTATTTTATGTGTATATTGATTTCCAAATTCACATTTATTTACATCTATAAAGTAAAATAATACCAACTGTCAAGAGAGTTATACCTGGAAAAGTATGTCTCATAACACCATGTAACATCATACAACACTGAATTCTGAGCAGCTGTGTAGCTGAGATTGAGGTCTGAAAATTGGGCTCCACAATTGTCCTCTGACAGCTGTTTTGTACTCTGGCCATTGATTAGCCCTGTAGGAGCCAGTCACTAATCTCAGCTCACAGAGATGCTACCTCTTAAGTACCTCAGGAGTCTTCTGTGGTTGCTGAGACAAAATACCTGATGCCCAGAATTAGGGAAAGAAAGATTTAGTTAGCTCACAGGTTGTGGAGGTTTCATTTCATAACCAGCTGATGGTGTGGCAGAGGGGCATAAGTTATGGCAGCTGAAGAAAGCAAAAACAACCAGAGCCAAAAGGGGAGGAAAGGAGAGAGAAGACTCTGTCCTTTATGTCATATGTAGACTATCCACCCTAGGATGAGTGTGAGACTCACACCCATAATCCCAGTGCCAGATAATGAGTCAGTCACAAACTTTAGACTCAGCCACCTCCAAAAGCATGCCTCCCTGGCTGCGTGAGGCTTTGAGGGGACATCCAGGCACAAACCATAGCAACAGGTGTTTGCTTCTGAATGTATAGAATGGGGGCTGTTCTGCTTCTCACAGCTGGGCTCAGGACTCACTTAGCTCTGTGTTAATGTGTGGATGATGAGGTGCCTCTGCTTGTCTTGGCTGGATTTTCACATGCTTGATGGCTTTGAAAGCAAATTCAAAATCTTAACATTTTGAAATTTTTTTTCCTCTGAGTTTGTTTCATTGGCTGTAAGACATGCATGATACTTGTTTCATTCCTTTTGTGGAGCTTTTGATTACTTTTAGTGTTTCAGTGATACTCTTTTGATATCTTGGTGGTAGTATATATCAATACCAAGCAACAGACCTCAGAAGATGGAATGCTTTGATGATAATCCACTGCCAGACAGTTGGACTTTTTTGCATGTAATGTCTGTGAGTGAGTGGCATGCTAGCATTTTCTGGTGAATTTAGGCCTGCCATGAATTTACTGTTTTTGGTTAAAAGTTTTTACCCCATTTACTGAGCACTGTTCTTTATTTTAAGGTGGATATTTTGGCTCAGATTGGTTGTATTGAAAGTCTCAGCCAATCACCACCCTCTTCCTCTTCTCCTTCTCCTTCTTCTTCCATAAATAAGGTAAATTTCAGCTCACATGCAACAGGAAATAAATATTTAACAACTCTTCCACATAAACTTTTCTTACCAGTGAGGTGATTGTTTCAGGTAAAGTATCTTGTGACAGCTCTTCCAGGGCCAAGTAACTAGAAGTGGAAACTGCTGAAGAATTAGGGCCTTGAAAACCTTCTAGCTGAGACTTTCCCTAAAACATGATTTATGCATTTGTCCCATAGGCAGTGGGATCCAGAGAAGAGTTTTTAATTTTGTGAGTGACAGACAGTTAGGCAGGGCTTGGTATCAAGAAGGGGCAGAAGAGGCCAAAGATGTGGCTCTGGCTCTATAGAAATGAGAGAAGAGGGAGAGGTAGAAGGAAAGACTAAAGAAGGATCTCAGAGCTTGAAACCTCAACCAGGCATCAAAGTGGGTCATGATATGACCAGATGTCTGCAGTTGAGAGGACAAAAGTGTTTATTGGGATCAGTAATAAAGAAGTCAGTGGCCAGAGGATCCAAAGAGATCGTCACATTGTGACTTTTTACAATAGGGATTAGGTTTTGGAAATGCCAAGCTCTTAGCATTTATTACAAACTAAAAATATTTGTGCCAAAAGCCTAAGAATTAGGGGCTGCCATTGAGCTTGATGGGGACATGGTTCTTCTTTTATGTATTTGAAGAAAACAAATCTTTAACTGGAATAGAAAATATCCTGTGTGCCTAGAATCATCTTTTTAAAAGCTTGTATACTAGTGTGATCTGGCATACCACCCAGATTTGTGTGCTGACATAGTGATCTAGTGCTGCATTTCTCAGAAGGTGTCCCATTGACACATGATGAACAGCTCTGTTTGTCATATGTACAGCTTTCCTGTAGTTGTCATACACCCTGAGTGTGCATTGTGCACACCTGTCACTTTGACTCTTCTGTTTCCATGTGGCTCTACAGTTAGGTGCCAGTCTGTCTCCTTTTCTTTCTGATAAAACTTAGCCAGTGCTATGAGTCCTTTCAATGAATACCTTTAAATTAGTCTCTTCATACAAAGCCAGTGTGAATACATTTCTTCATTTGTCTTACGAGGACAAGATACCTTTTAAATTTAGAGTGTTAAATCTGCAAATCTGTTGAATATGCTGTGCTTGGCTCTGGAACATTTAATTTAGTTGGGGAAGGAAATTAGGAAGAAAGTTAGACACAATCAGCTAGTTATACCACAAGGCAAATTAAAAGGTTTGTTATAGATCCAAAAAGGCATCTTCTGGGATTGTATTTGTTTAGTACTTTATTAAGTGCTTTCCGTGTGCCAGGCCCCGTGTTCAAAGGTGCCATATATGAAAGATGACTTTGACGAACATAGCTCTTCCTTGTTTTTCCTGTGTGTCCTCTAATGGAACTCAGAAAACAGTTATTGAATATACAAATTTGGTTGGTTTTTCTTCCAACATTTTGTTAAGATGTCAGGCATAGAAAAGTTAAGCACGGTGGTGCACGCTTGTAATCCCAGCACTTAGGAGGCTGAGGCACAAGGATTGTTGGGAGTTTGAGACCATCCTGGGCTACCAAGTGAGCTCAAGACCAGCTTAAATTGCATAGTGAGACCCTGTCTCAAAAAAGACCAAAAAGAAAAAAACAAAAAAAAGTTAAGCAGATTGCATAGTAAATCATCATTTACCTACTTTATAGGATTTACCATAGACATTTACTGTTCTTACTTTCTCATGTATTTATCTATCCTTCCATCCACCTATGTCTGAATCCTTCCAGCTTTTCTACAGTAGCTGAGACTACTTTCATAACTCAGATGATGTTATTTTAAGAGTATGATGATGCTATTTTAAGAGTATGGTGATGTTGTATTCTGAAAATCATTTTCTCTGTAGTTGCATGCTGAAAATTACTCTGTGATCAACCACAGCAAGTTATTTTCCTAGAAAGTCAATATACATAAAGAAAGTCTAATTTCCTCCTGAAAATAATGATGTGAGGAAGGTTAGATGTCTTCCAAAGAGTAATACATTTTTCAAAAAATTATCAAGAACATCATATTTAAAATATTTGAGTTCTTGCCACTGTGAAAGGAATCAGTAGCAAAATGGAACCTCGTATGTCAGTTTTAACAAAAAGGAACTGGGAGCCCATGAAGAAGTTCTCCCACAAATATGCCTTCCAGTTGTTTAGATTTGCATGTGTGTGCCTGTGTGCACAGGTACACACATGTGATTTGGTTTGGATTGGTTTAGTTTTATACCAGGGATTGAACCCACGACCTTCATACTGAGCTACATTTCCAGCCCTTTTTTCACATTTTATATTTTTATTTTGAGACATGGTCTTGTCAAGTCACAAAGTTACCCAGTCTGAGCTCAGACTTGGAATTTTCCTGCTTCAGCCTCTTGGAGTGATAGAATTACAGGCATACACCACCACCCCTGGCTAGTGGTGCAGGTTTTGAAAGACTTGTTGACAGAATGCATCAGGTTGAAACAAAATGGGGAATGTTCTAGAAAAATACAGAGCTAGAAATAAATATACAAGGATTTTGTAACCTACTCATGCAGCTGGAATATATATATAGATAATAGATACAGATAGATATATAAATATAGATATATAGACCAAATAATGTGACATTTATTACAAGCTTATGAGTTAAAAACGTAATTTTGAAAGAATAGTTACATTGTTTCTGTGCAATTAAATAAATTGTACTTTTTTGGAGGGTACTTACTATAACTAGTTCACCTCCAGAGTTTTCCTCCATTTTGATAAAATTCCTTGTCCAATTTGCTCAGAGTATGTGAAGTCCCAGTCCTGTCCAAGTCGTCTGCAGCTGGTCTCGAGCTGCACTGCAGTGCTGTGTGGTACTCCAACTTAAAGCAGTGGGGTCCAGCGGCTGACACGTGGAAACTTGCTCCTCACGCTGAATCTTTTGCATGACTGGTTGTCTGTACTTACCATCATCCAGTCTTCCAAACTTTTGTACTTTCTGATGATCTTATTCTAAAAACCTCAAGAGTTTGGAGGACAGAGAGTACATGTTGCTGATTCAGAGTCCATCCCTTAACACAGTCACAATGGAACAATAATGTGTATATTTTGCTGCCAAATGGCTCTGAACCGTGGATGGTACAGTCATGCATGTGTATCATTGGTGGTTCATGTTGGCAGGAACATGTTAATCAAACTGTAAAAGGAAGAGTTTGTCCTGAGTGCCCCTGTTAGAACCTCAGTGTAGTCCCACCATGTCCAGTATCCACCAAGGTGACTAGAGAGTCCATCTCCAAAGCTGAGTGTCATTTGTGAGCTGTATGTTTCAGAAGTCTACAGTCTTATGGATGAAACATGTTTCTGCTGTAAATACTGAGCTTGGGGTAAAATCACAAGTAACTTCATTTTTCTCTAAAGCTATTAGAGTAGGAGTATTAGAGTTAAATCAGTTATTCTGGACCTATGCAGCCAGTTAGCCACCGCATATCAGGTTAGTAAGGTATAAAACATAACAGCCCTTGGGACATTCTTCAGAAAGATGTGCCAGACATGGTGGCACACACCTGTAATCCTGACACACTTGGAAGACTGAGGCAGGAAGACTGTCATGAGTTTAAGACCAGTCTGGGCTACATAAGTGAGTTCAAGTCCAGCTTGAACTGCATAGTGAGACCCTGTCTCAAAAAAAAAAAAAAAAAAAGGAAAAAAAACTACTTCACAGAGGTATACAGTAGAGCAGTAGAAAATTTCCATAATTTTTCCAAATTCCTTTTAACTTTGTTTTAAAATTTATCAACAATCACAACCTATGAAAATCAGTATGGAGATTCCTCAGAAAATTAAAAATAAAAATTCTATTCAACCCAGTTATTCCCTTTCTAGATACCTTCATGCAGGAAGGGGCAGGGGTCTGGCTGTTCCAGTCGGGTGGCAGACCGTGCATGGTGCTGGTTCCCAGATTGGGCCTGCTTGCTGGTGTGGCCTTGTTCTCTCTCCCCTCAGCCCTCAAGTGGTGCTGACTCATGGGGACAGGCTTGGGTCTGACTGTTCCCAGTCCAGCAGTGGCCCACACATGGCGCTGGCTTCCAGACTGGGCTTGCTTGCTGGTGTGACCTTGTTCTGTCTCCCCACAGTCTGCAAATCTAATTGACCCTTCAAAGATGGTAATTTTAGGGAAGAGAATCAACAGATTAAGGGAAAGGAAAGGGGTAAAATACTTAAAATTGTTATGTCCTTGTACCAACTTCCCATAATGTGTATAATCATTAAGTAGTGCAAACATATACTAATAAAATTTTAAAAAGAATTTTAATACTTTTTTAAATAAGAAAGACTTGAATAAAAGAGAAAATTCACTTTCATATTTTTAATTTTAATACTGAATTTTTAGAAAAAGATACTTTTCTCTGAATTTATCAGTAAATTTAAGGTGACTCAAATGAAATCCCATTTTTAAACTAAACATTCTAATGCTAAAGTTTAGATGGTTTTAGGTTTTTTATTGTTGTTGTTCATTTTGGTTTTTTGAGATGGGGCCTTGCTACATAATTCAGGCTGACCGTGAGTCTCTCTGTGGAGCTCAGGCTGGCCTCAAACTCTTTGACAGTCTTCCTACCACAGCCTCTTGGGTACTAGGATTATAGGCTTGCACTGCCACACTCTACAAGGTGGTTTTAAAGATATTCAGCTAAAGTTCTTGTGTAAAAATAAACAGATGAGAGGTTTTAACCTCAAATTTTTTAATGGTTTGTTAATGGTTTTTCTATCTAGTAGGCTCCAAAGTAGTGTGAAAATAAGATGCCATATGTATTGCCTGTTCCAAAATTGTCTTCACCATATTGGGGCAGAAAACTAACAGACTTTAAAGTAGGTTAGGTCACTTACTGATGACCAGACAACACACTACAGAGATGGGATTTGAACTTAGATGGTCTGCCTCTGGAGTCCAGGTATATAACCAAGGCAGGGCACTCATAGGATATTGAAGTAGCAGCCTGATAGGAAATAAGTAGGCAGCTACACTTTGTGGTAAGCAGAAGGGGAAAGACAACAAATGGTTAATGAAAGGAATAAGCCCATGTACTCCTAAAATAAGGAGGCAGGGTGTATACATCCTGTGGGCAAACCGATAAGACCATTGCCCCCTTTTAAAAGATTCCATGAATAATTAATGACATTCTTTTGAGAGCCCATAAATGTAAAAGTAACCCTGTTTGCTATCCTTTCTGGGACTGTTGTCTATGGAATACCTAGCTGTGTTTGTTTCATTTTATTTTAGCCTTAAAATTGGCCTATATGTGATTTCCATCAAAATGCGACTAAGAACCCATGCTAACTTACAGCAATGTTTAGTAAATTATAAAATTACTTAAAGGAATAGTGGGATAAAATTATTTTCCAAATAATTTTGGAGTATGATAACCTCATTCATTGTATGCAGTTCAAAGCCCTCAGATCAGTAGAAATGTAGGAATGTAACCAACCTCTTTGGAAAGCAATTTGACAAAATTTGTCAGTTTTAAATATGCATATGTATTACTCTGGTGATTTTCCTTCTGGAAATTTCACAGATCTGCTAGATACATGACAAGAGGTACACAGTTGTTTGCTGCAGTATTACACTGAAAGCAAGTTAAGCATCAGTGGTTAAAGTGTGGAAAATATATGCAATGAAATTCTGTGGAGCCGCATAAAAGAGATGTATCCCTGTGTATTGATCCCTGTGCATTGATATTGAGAATATTTTGTGCTAGTAAGAGAAGGAAGAAAATTGCAGAGTAGAAAGTATAATTTGGGCCCACTTATGTATTAAAAACAAAAGCACCTCTATGTCTGGGATGTTTCAGTAAGTATGTATATGGAATTTGTTAGTGGTGTAAAGCAAAAATTATGGGAAGCCATTGTGGGTGGACTGAGCTCCTGCATAGGCCCCAGCAGACCAGGCCAACCCAAAATGGAAACACTCATGCTAAATGCCACATAATCATACTGAAAGCAGATAGATCCCAACACAGACCAATTTTTCCTGGAAACAGGAAATTCCAATCTGCTTGAATTAAGGTAAACTCAGAAGTTCCTTTCAACTGTTTGCAACAAAAGGTAATCCTTTCCAAATAAAGGACTTTAATCCTTACTAGAAAAGCTATCCTGAAGTGACCTCATGCTTACCCCTTAGCTTTTGTTGTTACTGTTCTGTTTGTTACCTTATAAAACCATTGTTTTCCCATTGCCCCATGGGTACTTTCATTCTCTTTTATAGGATATACACTGCCTGATTCATGAATCTTGAATAAAAGACAGTTACATCTATGATTAAACTTGTGATTTTGTCTTTCATAGCAGTAGTAGCTTTGCAAATAATGACTGGCATCTCTTTTCAGAGATAGTCATGTTGTTTGTGTATCATTTTATTCCGTTTGGAATGTTTTTACTCTGCATACATTACTTTTTCAAATAAAAATAAAAACCTTAAAATGGAATGAGTTGCTGTAAAACAGTTGATGGATAATGCAGGTACTCATCATCAGCATTTAATCTCAAAACATGATGTGGAGTGAAGAAATACCTTGTGAAGACACACATTCAGTATGACATCTGTAGGTTAATTTAAAAACCATAGATGTGCACGTAAACCATCCAAGTAGAGAAACACGGGAAAGAATAAATATATAGCTCAAAAAAGTAAATTACTTCTTGGAAGGAAATACAGAGGACTTTAACTGAGTCTGATCTGTTCTACCATTTTTAAAAAAAATTGCTGTGTTTGTATGAGAAGAATGGCCATGGTCATAGTTGTCACCAGATGCAGTTTGCGAACAAAAACACAATTTTGCCCCAACACTTACGTTTGTAAACCAAATTGTTTGCAAATGGAAGTGTTCATGCACCAAGGTACCACTGTACTTGCTGTTTTCAGAGTTACTAAGCAAATACAGCATAATGTTAATGTCAGTAAAAGCAGATGGATGCTGCTGTTTGTGCTTCTCTACATGCTCTGGGGGAAATTACTTAGATTTAAAATTAAGTGAGTTTCCATTGTTTTCTTCAGTACTCCTCTTGCTCTCAGTTGTCATGTTGATAAATTGAGTCATAGTTTCTAGAAGTCACAAATATTCTCTCTTCCCCCCACATAGGTCAGTGGTGGCAATGACCCCTGGTTAGCCTGGAATGCCCCAAAATCTGGGAACTGGGAGAGCTCAGATGGCTGGGGAGCCCGCCAAGAGGGGGCTAGCGCCCAGAGAAGCACTGCCAACAACTGGGACACTGCCTTCGGACACCCTCAGGCCTACCAAGGACCAGGTGAGGAGAGGCTCCTTCTGTAAGTAATAGGTGGGAAACTGGGTGAGAGACAGGAAAGCCAAACTGTTTTTGCCACTCTTATACTCAGCGTGACACAGAACACCCCATATGCCAAGCCATTGTGCTTCTCTACATGCTGAGGGTCCTGCAGTTTCAGTCCTGACATTGTCTACCCAGAGTGTGTCAAGGTGTTCCATGATCCTCTCCTCAGATTTCATTAGTTTTCTAGAACAGCTCACAGAACTCAGGAAGGCACTTAATGGTATGTACCAGTTTATCACAAAGGATAAATGGAAGGCTACAGATAAACAGCCAGCTGAAGAGGTGCAGAGGGAGGAGCTGGAGCTTCCATGCCCTCTAGACACTCCACCTTTGCATCTCCATGTGCCCACCAGCCAAGAGGCTCTCAGAACCCGGGTCCTCAGGGGGTTTTTTTGGAGGCTTCATCATATAAGCACCATTGATTGTCTTCTTACCAGAGGATGGGGTTGAGGCTGAAAATTCTAAGCTTTTAATAATGACTTAGTCTTTCTGGTGACCAACTCCCAACTAGGAGCCCACAATGAGTCTCCTCATTTAAACAAAGACCCAAAACACCAAGGGAATAGGACTGTGTCAGGAACCAGGATCAGAGACCACATGCCCTCTGCTCTCTTCATCCACAGCTTTACAGCCCCAAGGTCCACAACCTCAGGTTCCCAAATCTCAGATTCACCAACTCTCTGTTCAGTTAACCACAAGTTTATTCAGAATATTCTTTTAAAAAAATTCCATCTATACTGAATGTGTAAGACTTTCCTGTTATTATTTTGTCAATAATACAGCATAACAAGTGTTTCCATAGCATTCATTTTCATTATGTAGGTATTATAAGTATCCTAGATATGTTTTAAACTATAGAAGAAAATTGTATAGGTGACATAAAAATATTGCACAATTTTGTATAAGAAGCTTACACATCTAAGGTTGCTGGAGTCTGAAAGTGATGGGTTATGAAATCAGGCCCCAGCAGATACAAAGGAATAACTGTTACAGAGGAAGAAAGAAAAAAAAAACACCAGTCTTAGCACATTACCAGAAAATTGCAAGGATTTTAGCAACTCTGTGCTAGAAACTGGGAGCAGAGATGCAATGTATATTTATTGTATCACAATATCACACTGGATCATCTGAGTTCAAAATAGATTTTATTCAAAAGATCTGCTTATAGTCACTCCTACTCACTAGTAACCAATCTGGATCTAAATGTGGATAGCCATTCTTTGGATCTAAACACAATCACGAATTGCATTCTCTACTCCATTGTCAGTCAGGGAATCAGAATGAAACATTTAAAGAGCCATGTTGGTAAAGTAAAAGAGCAAGGCAGGCTGTGTGCACTGCAGGAGACTTAAAGGGGCCCAGAATTAGTGCTCTGGAAATCTGTTTTTATGCTATTTTCTCATCTTAACATCTCAGCCAAGAACATAGTTGTTTTAATTTTGTTTTTACATTGGAAATCAAACCTAGAGCCTCTTGCATGCTAGCATCTCAGCCCTTTTTTAATTCTTTTTTTTTTTTTAGTGTCACCCAGTTTGACCTAGAATTGCTGATCTCCTGCTTTAAACTCCTGAGTAATTGGAATTTGGGATATACACCATTGCACGCAGCTTGTTTCAGAACCTTCAGCCAAAATATATGCCTGTGGGTGGACTGTGGTGCATTACCTGCTGCTCGTGGCTAGTTTATCTTTTCCTTAACTGCCTGTATGACACCTGGGTTATTTGGGTTACTAACCCAAAAACTGAAACAGAGGAAAACCTTATAGAGGGGAAAATAATTCAGGAATTAAGAAAGGACATTTATATCTGTTCTGAAATTAAATACAAAGACAAGCTGGGCATGTTGGTGCATGTTTGCATTCCCAGTACTTGGGAGGCTGAGGCAGGAGGATCTCCATAGTTCAAGGCCAGCCTAAATTATAAACTGAGACTGTCTCCAAACAACAACAAAAAAGCCAAGTCTATGCATTACTTTTTATGACCCTTGTATGCTGTATCGTCTGTGAGCTTGTGCCCAGAATTGTAAGTCTGTTTAGAAGGGGGAGGAATTTGCATCCAGAAACCAGAGGATGCAGGGCATGGTGGCATGTGTCTATAATCCCAGCGCTCTGAAAGGCTGAGCCAGGAAAACCAGAAGTTCAAACCCAGCCTGGGAAACGTAGAAAGACTTGGTAAAATAAAAAGACTCTAGAGGTAGTTTAGTTCAAAGGCCATCGGTTCAAGCCCCAGTATTGCAAAAGAAGAAAAACATCCGAGAAGGAAAAGTGGATTGTGATAGCGTTTCCCTGTAAGTCAGCAACTTCAGGAGACTGAGGCAGGAAGATCACTTGAGCCCAAGAATTTGAAGATGGCCTGACCAACAGAATGAGTCCCAGACCCACAGAGGAAGACCCTAGACTCTGTCTCTTAAAAAAAAGAAAAAAATTACAAAATTCATGATTATAGTCATAAGCTCATCATTCAGCAGGACTAGGAGTTTGGGTTGGGTAGAAACATTGAAGCTGGACTGCTGGTATCCAATTCTATGGTAACTGGGTCCACATCCTTCTAATCATTTTTTTCTTTGTGCTTTTGCCAGTTGTCTCTCAGCTGCTCTGTGGTGGCATTCTTAGAGCCTAAAGGTCAAGGACACTTGAGGTCCTTAAGGGTAGAAAACAAGGCATACGACAGTGAGAAGGAGAAAGGAAAGAGGAGCAGAGCCAACACAGGGACCAGGGTCAGAATGTTAGGCTATGATGCTGGCCGGTTCTTCTTTTATTTTTTTATTTTAAAGATAGTAAAATCCAACAAAACAAAACAGAACAAAGCCAATTAAAACAAAGCAGCAAAACTGGTACAGAACTTCAAAGCAGGATACTAGGAAAACAACAATAGCTAATATAGTATACCTTGTTGCTTTCACAATAGTTGTCTCTTCCATCAGATGTAACTAAATTAAGCCAAGAATAAAACCAATCAAAATAGAATATTGAATAAAACAAAACAATCAGAACAAAGCAAAACAATGAGAATAATATTGGGTTTCAAAGACAAGATAGAAGGAAATCCCCCATATTTGCTATATTGCATACTGTCATCTTCCCAAGAGAGGCTCAGACCGCTGGCCCCAGGCCTGCAAAATCAACTAAATACAATCATTTGATTGCTTTTTGTACCTTAGTTGCTATCAGCTCAGCCTGACCTCCAAACCAGCAGGTTGCTTACTGGGTTGGGTGGATGAGGGGATTGATTCTCAACCCACCTGCTGGTAGCCTTAAGGGAGGCACTAACTTCTCTTCCTTTCATTGCCCTTCTTTTACCTTTATTAGTGTTAAACAATTTGTTTTCAAATGTCTGTCATTCCTCTTGTCCTCCTCAGTCTTCTTAAAATAAAAGGTGTTTTTCTGTTTATTTGTAATTTTATTTTTGTTTTGTTTTGTTTTTGGTGCCGAAACCCGGGATCGAACCATATTTGTAATTTTATAAGACTACATTTGTCAGTATAAAGGCTTCTGAAATATCTCCTGTTGGTACCACTTCACATTTCTATAGCATGTATTTTATAGTATGAAGCTACTCAGACTGACAAGCTTTTTTTTAAAATTGACTGTATGTAAGGTATACCATGTATCATGATTTATGTACACAGTGATAAGGTGACCACAGTCATCAGTTAACATCTGTTACCTCACATGGCTACTTTTGTGTGTATGTGTTGTGGGTAGAGCACCTAAAATACCTCATGACAAATTTCCAGTATATAATACTGTATCGTTAGTGACAGTCCTCGTAGTTTGCATAAGATCTCTTGACTTACTCATCTTTTCTAAGTGCAACTTTGTACCTTTGACCTGTATCTCTCCACCTCAGTAACCACCATTCTGTGCTTCTATAAGCTCACCTTTTTAAGGATTATACATGTAAGTGAAATTGCTTTTTATACTCAACGTAATGTGTTCTAGGTTGACCCATGTTATCACAAAGGGCAGTATGCTGTTTTCAAGGCTGAAAAACTACAGTTCCTTTATCTGTTAATCTGGTAATGAACACATAGGTTGATTCTATAGCCTGTCTTTCTCAAATAATACTGCATTGAACATGGGGAAAATATCTCTGTGAGGTGATTTCATTTTTTTAGTTATATACCTAGGAGATTGATTACTGAGTTATAAGATAGTTCTGTTTTTGTTTTTTGAGAGACCTCCATACTGTTTTCTCTAATAGTTATACCACTTTACATTCCCCTCAACAGCATACAGGGTTCTCTTTTCTCCACATCCTTCCTGACACATCTCATCTCTTGAATTTTTTATTATAAGTACTGTAATAGGTGACTCCTCATAGTGGTTTTGATTTGCATTTCTCTGATGACTACTTACGGTGAACACCTTTTCATGTACCTATTGTCTAATTTTTTTTTGGCGGTACCAGATCGAACTCACAACGTCGCGCTTACAAAGCAGGCGCTTATGCCACTGAGCTAAATCCCCAGCCCCCTCTTGTCTAATCTTAACACTTATAATACACTGTGGCCCTAACTTTTGTACTGTGAGGTATAGTAACAAGACTATCTTGCATGAGTAACTTTTTCCTTTTTCACTGTTTCATAATACATCTTAGTAACCTTTTATTAAGTCAAAATTTTTCATCTTTTTACCTAAAAAAATGACTTTACTGCTACTTTTTCATATTTGAATTGCCAGCCTTACTACCCTTGTGCCTTGAAGCCATTGTTAAGTAAACTGAGGATTACTTGATCACAAGAACTGTGATATTAAACAGTTCATCTCATCACCCAGGTGACTACTGACTAATGGCTGGTTAGTGTGTACTGACTGAGTGGGTAGGCTGGAAAAAGGGATGATTCTTCTCTGTGAACAAATGAAGCAGGAAGGCATATGATTTCACCATGCAGGTCTGAACAGAGCAGTTTAAGGATTAGTTATTTCTGAAATTTTCCATTTAATATTTTAGACCATGGTTAACCACATGTAACTGAAACTATAGAAAGAGAAATTGTAGATAAGGGAGTCTACCATATTTATTTGTTGTTGAACTGTGTGAGTTCCTTATATATTTTGGATGCTAACCCCTTATCAGATACGTGGTTTGCAAATATGTTCTCCCAGTTCATAACTGATTTTTCATTTATTATTTCCTTTGCTGTGCAGAAGCTTTGTAGTTTGATGTATTCCCACATGTTATTTTTACTTTCATTGTCTGATCTTTTGTTGTGACCAGAATTTTTTCTCCTATGCTACCCTCTAGTAATTTACCTTATCCGATCTTATATTTAGATCTTTAATCTATTTTGAGTTGATTTTTGTACATGGCATAAAATTAGGGTCCAATTTCATACTTCTGAGCACGAATAATACAGTCTTCGCAATGACATTTATAGAAAAAATGGTACTTTCTCCATTGTGTTTTCTTGGTGCCCTTGTCAAAATTATTTGACCTGACCATCCTGTTTAAATTGTTTCTAATTTCTCTTTTGTAGTAGTCACATCTTAAGATGGTCTGGCTACAAAGCCTGTACTCCTAACATCCATAATATATTTCTATATTAAATCCTTTTTTCTGTGTTTTTAAAAATTTGATTCCTAGTATCCTGCTTTGAAGTTCCATACCAGTTTTGCTGCTTTGTTTTGATTGGCTTTGGTCTGTTTTGTTGGATTTTAGTATCTTTAAAATAAAATTTTAAAAAATAAAAAGTAAAAATTTGATTAGCTCAGTTTAGTAGTTACCAGAAATTAAATAATTTCACTTCTGTTGTATTTTTCTGTACTGATAATTTTATGTTCCCACCTGTAGCAGCTGGTGATGATGATGAGTGGGATGAAGACTGGGATGACCCCAAATCCTCTTCTCCTTACTTTAAGGATCCAGAATCAACAGAAACAGGAGGTATTCAGCGAGGAAACAGTCGCCCAGGCGCCTCCTCCATGAAGCTGCCACTTAACAAGTATGTTTAAAGGGAAATAGAGGGCACTGATATCATTGTAGGGATATACAAAAAATACAAAGAGACACTTGACTTTATTCAGTGATCTATTGAATTTTGGGTAAGTTTTAGCCATTTTAATTTGGGTTTTAGCTCAAAAGCTGATTTTTTAAAAATGTATTTTACAGTATTAATAATGAAACATTTCTTGTATTTAATCATCTGCCAAATAGTTTTTATTGTTTTTACCTTTATCAGCTTCATGGTGTATTAAGGTTTATTGCTAAAAATAATTATTAGAAAACATAATAATATATAATAAATTAAAAATAATATTAATAACAATTCACTATTGACTGTTTTGTTTTACGGACCACATGTGCCAGGCATTGAGCAAAGTGGAATGTGTGTATACTCATGTCTCTTTGTGGTACATGTAATCCCCCTTTTACTTAGTAGGGGAAACTGAAGCCCAGGGAGGTTTCCTCCAGGCTCACGCAGATGACCAATGTTACCAGAATTCTTAGGCCTTAGTATCCAAGGCACATGCTCTCAGCCTCTATACGTAATGGGTTTCTTAGTTCTTTCCTTTCACTTATATCTCTCTTAGATTAATAAAAAACATTTTAGAGTCCCTACAAATTTACTGTTTAACAGCATGTGGGAAAGAGGGAGTATGGATATAGCATTATAGGATATTTGGTGAGAGTTCTGGATAAATCTACTTTATAACAGTGTAGCTTGAAAAAGTCATCCCTAAGAATCTTCAAGTACTCTTCTTCCAGCAGTTTTGCTTAAAATAGTTTATTTTCTAAAATTACTGTTACTTTTTCTCAATAATCCAAGTCCATGATTCAAAGTATGTATCAAAGAATGTAGTATGTCTGGAAAACAGTTGAAAGCATGATGTTTGATGTGTGTCTCGATAGTAGGATTAAGGTCTTGCTCTAGCAGAATGAGGCCTGCAGGGTCTCTACTGTCTATTTAAGTTGCATTAGGGACTAAATAAGCTCTTTTTTTGACTGCACAGTTTTTTTTAACCTCTCCCTGCAGTTTCTTCTGTTTCATATTGTCATGGTCAGTTAGTTGCATGCATTAGTCATTTATTAATGACTGAACCTGCTTAGACTCAAATTTGAGCACAACAGTGATGTGTGTTACTCTTACTTGTTCTTTAGGCCTTCATATAAACTATATTTTAAATTTATTTAAATTTGCCTCTTGCCCCTAATTTAAAAACACAAGACTCCAGAAAAGTGAATGTCCATGGTTTCACGATAAATGTGTTTGGCTCTGACTTTAGTTTCCTACTCTCCATTCTGCACTCTTTCTAAGGTGCTCCATGCCTTTGATGACCTCTTCAAACTTCAGTTTCCTCATCTCTAAATTTATTACAGATTCTTTCTATTCTAAAATGTTCTTGCAAGTTAAAACCAAATTAGAGCAGCTCTAATTTGAACCTGTACCCCTGAGGCCTCTATCTATCTGGGTGCTGGGAACAACTTAAAATCTTCTATTTTTATTTATACTAATAGACAAATTTTCACTTAAACTTAGAACAATCATAAAAATTTTAAAAGTATTTAACAACTCTCTAGCAGTTCATTTTATATGAACTATATTTTTGTCATGGAACATAAACATACTAAAAAGTAGATCAGAAATTTATGCTTGAGCATTGTGAGAATCCATCTCAGTAATTCTCACATAAATTAATAAATTGTTGTTCATTGAGCATTAACTGGGTATGCATAGTTGGCACCAGAGTTTTGCCACGAAGTTTACAGCGTGCCCTCTGAAGTCGGCTCTGATTTAGTTATTACTGTATGTGGTGCCCACAAAAATGGAGATTCTTAGGTGAAAGGATTCCTGGCTAGCCTATTAATTCATTAAGCATTTAATATGTTCTCAGAACTCCTCCAGGTCCTAGAAATGTAAATACTTTCTCTAAGGACCTCTACTGTGTTAATGTGTAAAGAGACAGTGACTGCATTGTGATAAATGAACAAGCATGCATATACTGAGCTGCTGAAGCAGCTCAGAGAAAGCCCTACCTGAGGACATGTAATACTAGGCTTTTTATGGGAACCTTTTATTTCCTAATCACCCTAGAAAGTAGGTCATCTTGGTTCTCCTCTTCATATAAGGAGGTTGAGGCTACTAATGCCAAGTAAGTACTCAGTTGGGGTTCAAACCCAGAGCCTGCCAACTCTGAAGCACCTCTTTGTTCTCTCCTGTACCCACTGTGTTAGAGTGTGTAGGGAGAGGGACTACAGGAAAGAAGGCACTCAAGAATGAAAGAGAAAGGTACAGGCCCCTAAAAATGTCACCTGGCCTTAGGCTTGGTATATGAATGAAAAAGAAGTAATGTAGCTGGGCTTTTCCCACTTTAGGTATTTTGCTTTCTGATTCTTTTCTTACTAAAAGAAAATTCTAAAGTAAAAAATCAATCTTCTTTTTCAGAAGTAACACTTTGTTTTTGTTTTTGCAGTACTAAAGATCAAACCTAGGGCCTCAAGCATATAAGCCAAGTGCTCTACCATTGAACTACACCCCACCCCAGCCTAAGAAGTAGTATTTCGGATGGATATGCATTTATTCTAGCTATTCTCTAGTTTTAGAAACTTCCTTTGGCTGTGGATATAGATTTGGTTCCTGGAAGTAACCAACTATATCTGTTACATTTTGGATCTGTTTATTAAGGAGACTTCTTTCCTGTCATGTCTTATAAACTGGCTTTGAAAGCAGTTCCAAAAGAAAATGACAACCGCTTGTGAAGTAGCAGTGTCTTTGGGATAACTATAACCTCCTGGAGTGTGTCAAAAGGCAACTGTAATGTAGGTGTAGATATACCGGCATGTGACTGTTGCCTCATGTGACCAACTCAAATTGAGTTGCTGGATACTGGAGAGGAGAGACTTTTTCAAGTCTGCTCTCCATTTGTGATAGAGTGTTTCATATCTAGTTAAGTAAATGGAGTACCCATAAATATCACACCTGCTGAAGGCAAACTTCTCTTCAACAGATCAAGCTTAATTAAGTAACATTGACAGTCTGTTACACTGGGTTTCATTTACCACAGTATACTAATTAGTATAGTAATTACTAATTACTATATTTCAGAGACTGAACAAGGTTAACACCAGTGTCTTTAAAGTAACATGGTGAGAATTGTAGAATTCTTATGCAGAAAGATTTACAAATATTTATCTTCATGATTAGATTTCCTGGATTTGCAAAACCTGGAATGGAACAGTATTTGTTGGCCAAGCAGCTAGCAAAGCCCAAAGAGAAAATTCCCATCATTGTAAGTTTTTCATTTTTGTTTGCTTTGTTTCTAATTAAAGTCTTTCATCATACTTTAAAGTTAAGAAGATTATCAGTCTTTTGGGAAGAATTTTTAAGCACATTTAATATTCCAGATGATTGATGATATATGAATATTTTAGGAGTGCTAAAGAAAATTAGCATGAATGCCTGTTACTGTCTAGATATTATTCATCATTCAAATTACATTCTTATGTATTCAAACACATGTTCTTATAATTTTCTAAAATACCATAAAGTATATTTTATGTCTTTTTAACCAGCTCTGTACACTTAATTAATAAGCTTAATTCAGATAATTTAGGTTTCTGTGCTGGCAGAGAACAAATGTATTATCCAAAGAAGACTGGTAATAGTATTTCTTGGAGCAAACCAGCTGTTAGGTCAAGATAAGGAACTAGCATATGAAAGCTGGAATGTATGACATTATTGAGAATTTAATACATAGTACAGCAATGATTATTATATAGCATGACACTGGCTCTTTTTATCCCTCATTTTGATTGCTGATACATGTTCTGTTTAGACATTATCTAACTCTGTATTTCCAAATATAATTCTGAAAAAGAGAACTATGGGGGGCCGGGGATTTAGCTCAGTGGCTTAAGCGCCTGCCTGGCAAGTGCAAGGTCGTGAGTTCGATCCCCGGTACCAAAAAAAAGAGAGAGAACTATGGTAATTTTTTGACCCTACTTACTTAACCCTGTAACTGTTAGGTGAACATATAAATGTAGTCACTGTGGGCACAAATGAGGATGAAGAACTGGTCTTGGTTTATAGTGATGAAATTGCATAAATGGTGTTGCATTTTTAAATTACTGTTCCCATATCTTTGAAAAGTTTGAAATCCTAGAAACCTCCAGACAAACAACTCCTCTTATCTTCCCTCAAAGCAAATTTGGGTTAATTATCTTCTGAGTAGTTCAGTTAAAATTTATTCTGATTTTTTCTGTTTGTGCCAGGCTTTTTAAAAATTACATACGTTATCATTTTCATTAAATTTAAAACTCCACAGAATTAAGAGATCATGGTCCTGCCCTGACTTTCTGAAAGTGAATGTTGTCACAGCCTTGACAGTGGTGGAATAGAGCATAAGATCTATCCCTTGCCTTGTCTCAGAAGTTTCAGGGACTATGAGCCATGAAACCAGAGGACGGGTCTGCTTCATGGGAAAGGAAGCTGTGGGAAGCCTTGAGTCTTCAGGAAGCCAAGGGAAAGCAATACCAGGCACAGTAGCCCCACTCACTAGTGAAATATGGCCCATGGGCATGGATATCCTAGCCAGCCAGTTTCCCCTCAGTCCCAATTACTAAGGAATATTCCCCAAAGTTGCCATAAGTTCTTGCTCTGGAGCTTTAGGAGAGCTTCCGGGGTCTTGGCCCCCTCCAAGTGCAGCAGAGTCATTTGTTCTCACAGATCTCCTTTGTCCCTTATTAGACTTCTCGTTCTTCAGTCACCTTCTTGACCTTAACGTAATGAGCTCTGAGCTGTCAAATGTGTTCTGCTTTCTCCTTGTCCATTTTGAGAAAGCATGAGGACCAGGTGTCCTTTTCACTTTTATGCCTGCTGGCCTTCTTCAGGTATCTCAGCCTGCAGGATGCTGTCTTAGTCCAATCTACATGCTCTTCCTTGTTTTCTTTTTACTTTCTTAAACACTTTTTCTAACTGCAAGATTCAAACCTGATTTATAAAATATTTTCATTCCTCTTTGAGTCTGTGAATGGATGTCTTCCCTAGAAATAGTGCTTCATTTACAGACCACCTGTTGGGTTTTTTCACCTTATTCCTAGATTACATAATTCAGTTATTTTTCTATTCCAGTTCTAGAGGTTAACATATTCTCATGATAAGCACTTCTGCTGCTCTTCATAATGTTCTCTGATCCAACCCATTGTCATACAATCTGGACCTGTGAAATCTATAACCATTTCTGTTCATTCTAAGTTGTATCCAGAACCAGCACCTGACTACTAATGAAACAGGGAGTGAAGGAGCCTGTGTGTGAATTTCAGGATCCAAATTCCTCTGCGACCACCTTTGTGGTCTTGGATGCAGTTTTAAACAACAGGAAAATAGCCAGATTTAGAACAGCAGATCCAAGGGCTGGGGGTATAGCTCAGTGGCACAGTGCCTGCCTGGCAAGTGCAAGGTCCTGAGTTCGATTCCCAGTACCCCCCCAAAAAAGAACAGCAGATCCAGTATTACTTAGCAGTGCTGTCAGAAGTGATATACAAGCTTAAAACGTGCTATCAGTTCTCTGTATCCCCACATAGAAGTCTGCTGGTTTCCTTTCCTCACATCCTCGTCTAAGTAAAACTGCAGTTCTCTAGTGCAGTAGTGAGCCTCACCAGAATTTGTGATCCTTTGCCCCTAATCATGGATAGAAAACAACAGCAGAAGAAGAATGGGGCCTGCCTTGTTTGGGCAACCCTTGTTTAGCAGGCATAGTCCCAGGGACAGGAAGTGAGCCAACTTACTGTGTCTCTGCCCAAGGAGTCTCAGGAAAAAAGAATTACTTAGGTCTTACTTTTAAGGGGACTGAACCCGCTACCAATGGTAAAATAGTGAATATCAGGCATTGACCAATCCAATTAGCCATTTCTATAGATAAAATTGCTATTCAAAGTATTGTTACAAACCAGTTGTCCATTTGAAAACTGCTAGTTACCAGTCTGCCCTACAAAAGTACAAAATGGATAGTGTTAAGAACATTTCATGGTAATTTGACATTGTTGAAAAATCTAAACGCGTAGAATTTTATTTCACAAAACCATCAGTGTGTGACAGATTTATCACATACAGCTTCAGACAGGTGGTCTAATAAGAGGAGAGATCTGGTGTTCTAACACTGCCTGAGGGAACTGATTTCTCCTCTTTGTTTTGTTTTGTTGTGTTGTGTTTCATTTCATTTTGTTTTGTTTGGTACCAGGGATCAAACTCGCAATCTTGCACTTGTCAGGCAAGCGCTTATGCCACTGAGCTAAATCCCTGGTACCCTGATTTCTCCTCTTTGATGGAGACCATTATGAAGCAGCACTGAGCAGGCTTCAGAATTATTTACTTCTGAGTCTATCCTAGACTTGGGTGACTTGCCCAAAGAGCTGGTGGCTGACATGCGGAAAATATAACTCTCCAACCCTCCATGCCAGTGGTTGCAGTAGAGACCTGTATTGGTCAGTGACACTATAACACCTGTGAGGGCAAGATAATTCTGCAACTGAGGACATTTGGCTCTCACTCCAATTCCAGGGCAGTAACTACCAACTTTAGAGATAAGGCAGTTCTCATAATTAGCAAGATTTACTACCTAGAATATCTTTGTTCTAACTTCTCAAGACTTTTCTCAGTTTACCACCTTTACCTCAGCTATTCCCTGCATTTCCCTGCATGCTCCCCAAATTTGTTGAAAATCCAGTATATACGGGTGGTCCAGAGAAGTCTTAGTCTTACCTCTAAGAGAGTTCTGACCTTCCCAGAACCCCTAGGCTTCATATTACTTGTCTCTTTTATTTAAGCCTTCTCTGTACACTCATTTTAGGAGATTGGAAGCCTGATCAGCTCTTGATACTCTTTGTGGGCTGAGCTGCCCACATGAGAACAGAAGAGTTCATCTCAATAAATATGTTCCTCAGATGTGAACTCTGATGAGAACAGAGATTGGTTACTACCTTCTCAAAGAGGAGCAAGACTCACCCTCCAAAGGACCTTGAGTTCTGACAAGAATCATTTGTTGGTTTATGCTAGTTGTATTTACTGTATTTCCCTGTTACAAAATTAACTTTTCTTGGAACATTGTATAGGTTGGAGATTATGGCCCAATGTGGGTTTATCCTGCCTCAACATTTGACTGTGTGGTAGCAGATCCCAGGAAAGGCTCCAAAATGTATGGCCTGAAAAGCTACATTGAGTACCAGTTAACACCTACCGTAAGTACCCATGTTAGCTTAACCTATGGTGGCATTCAGGCTTGCTAGTAAGAACTTGCATTTTTTTCTTCACTTTCTTTACTGGCACCAGTAACTTTTCATCTCCTCATTTTATTTCTAGAACACTAATCGATCTGTAAACCACAGGTATAAGCACTTTGACTGGTTGTATGAGCGTCTCCTGGTTAAGTTTGGGTCAGCCATTCCGATCCCTTCTCTTCCAGACAAGCAAGTCACAGGTGAGTGAGTGTTATGCTGATTGTGGGGTAATGAGTAAAAAGATGTGGCAGATTGTCCTCTGATAAACAGCAAGGCACTGTTTTCCTTAGAGCAGTGAGCAGCAAGGTGTACAAGTTAATACAGCTGTGAAGAGAGACTCAGAACAGACCCTATGTGTTTGTGGAAGATGCCTGAACTTGAATGTTTGGTAAAATTTGCCATCAGAGCTCTTGTATATGTACCTTGAATTCCAGTAGTCTGTATTTTCTACTATAAAATAAATATATACATCTTTAAAAATGTGAAAAATGACACCCAAAGAAATAGAAATGATCCAAATGACCAAAAATAAAAATACGAATGTGTGATACAAATGATGTAAACAAGTTATGCAGACCAGCTGTGTCATTTTCTTAGCAGTGGGTAAACAACATATGGAGAAGCCACTGAGCTTGTAAGTGTTAATAAAGGATAAGATGCCAAGTTTTCCACTGAATTAATTGCCATTGATTATTACACTCTCCTTTTTCTTGTTTTTAAAATATCTTGTTTCCACTACCTCTGTTGTATCCTCAAAGTCTAGAAATTGATTCACATGGTCCCTGAGCCCCTTGTAAATACACAGGGAGAAAGTTTGTGTTTCCATGCTGGGACACTGTCACTGTGCTTTGGCTTTCATCACTAGCTAGTGTGGAATATGGTGTGTAAATGCTGAAGGACTCAGGTGTGTCTTAGAATATGTGTGTGTAAAGAAGCTGATTTTAACCAAATGTTAAACTTTTTAGAGACTGAATACCCAAACTGTAACCCAAATCCTACTTATTTATCACAAAGTACAAACACTGATTGCTGAGATTTTTAGTTCAGGAAAAAAAACTCATACAGTAATATCTTTTGTTTTAAAAGAAAAACACAGTAACACTTGCCATGGTTCACCATCCATGGCTTAGAAGTTTTAGTGGATAGCTAGAAAATGTTCAGATAAATAAACTAGTAAATGTAGAAAGAAATGCATAGAGGGCAAAAGAAAGGCTCAGATGGTTAGAGTCAGAGACCTGGGAGAGGCTGAAAGGATGTGGGACACTCACCTGCCCTGGTAAGAAGACACGCAGGAGGAGGAGGAGGAAGATTCTTCCCAGAGGTCAAGGGAGGCAGGGAAGCCGTGATCCTCCCAGCAAGGGCTGTGATGAGAAGTTTAGGGTGGGACTGAGGATAACAGTGACCTCCCAGGTGGCAGCCCCAAATCAAGCTAGTTCAGTGTGACAGTGCAGTTGTTTTCCATGCACTGGGGTTCTTGTGTACTTACCACCTCCCAAGTGAGTGCTTTCTCCTCTTTCTTCTAGAACAAGCGTTTTCTCCTTCACTCTTCAAATGGGGAAATGTCAAACACATTCCTGTCTGTCTTGGTAAAAGGGGAATTTGAGTTTGGTTCTGAAGCTTACTGTTCATTAGGAAAAGTAGACCAACTAATCTTTAGCTAGAATTGGTGTCCTTATGATAAGTAAGATGTTCTTAAAATCTTACTTTGTTTTGTATTTTTCTCTGAAATTTTTGGGGGAGAGAGAAATCTTGGTTCTTTTTAAAAGAGTTGTTTTCATTTTTTAGAAAACTTTTTGAAAATTTCAAGTTGTCATAGCAGGATGAAGAGTGGGGCTGCTCTGCCAGGTGGAGGAACACAACCATGTGGGTGACACTGGACTGTTCCTCATGGGGCTGGGGCTAGGGCCAGGGCTGGGGCTGGGGCCAGGGCTGTGGCTGGGGCTAGCCAGTAAGTCCAGGGCAGTCAATGTGCAGCTGCCTCCCAATTAGGGTCCCTGTACCTCCCCCCGCACCTATTCTGCCCCAGCCCAGACACTCTCCCTCCTTGCTGTTGTCCTATTGCTGTTAATCACAGCTTCCTTTTTAAAACTCAAGATTTCTTTGTGGTACTAGGGCTAGAGCCTTCACACAGCCCACCTGCCCTTCCTTTGTTCCTGCCTTTATTTTTCTCCTTCCTTTCCTTTAATTTCAAAATAGGGTCTCACTGAGTCACTATAAGAGGCCATGGCTGGACTTGAGCTTCTACTCTTCCTGCCTCAGCCTTCCAGAACACGGGGATTATAAGAGTGTACTACCATACCTAACTTTTTCACATTTTTGAATTTCAATTTTTTTCTGAATGTTATATTCTTTGCCCACTTGTTAGGCTAGTTCAGGGTCATAGGACTTTCTTGTGTATTTTAGGCTTTAATGTATTTTTTCTGAATCAAATACTTTAGTGCTAAAGTATCAGTAGTCATAGTTTTCCTTCCATATTAAGGTTTTCATATTAAAAAGTACAGGTATGCAACCCGGGGATGGCACAGAAAAACAAGAGCCCCCAGTGTGAAGAAAGTTGAGCTCTGTTCCATAGGCTAGAATACATGCTAAGGAAACTCAGTAATACCATTACCCTTCTCATTTGATGATCTGATCTGATATGATTTGACAGGATACCCGCATAATCATTGTTGTGTACAAATCTCCCTCTGAACTCCTAGAGAAAAGACATGCCCAGTAGTTGACATTACAATATTTTTGTGGTCTTTGAAAAAAATCAGTCAGTCCATAAAATGTTTATAGTTGGCACTTATTATTTGCAGATTTTGTTGTTTACAAAATAATACTAAATGAATCAGTTTTATTCATGGATCCTAGTATATTATATTTACATATTTAGTGAAAACTTAAGTGAGCTTTGTTGAAAATGGGAGCTAATAATTCTTTTTCTGCTTTTTATAATTCTGTGGACCCCTATATGAAAATCTTACCAAGCATAAAATAACATCTGAACTCAGTTTGGAAGAAGGTATGCAGGTACATCAGAAGAATCTTCACGAGGACAGATTTGCAATAAAAATCATTAAATTTCAACTACTGATTAGATAATAGGATTATGGTATAATTCAGTTGCTCATAATGGAAAAGTTATTGTATCCCAGGGCCATGAGGACCTGCTGCTACATCTCTTGTGTCCTGAAGGTGGGTCATTGTCTTCCCACAAGGTGAGACTCCTGTCAGCATCACCTAAGATTGTGTAGTACTACCCTGTGCTCCTACAACGTGCAGTACTAGAAGGACTTTCATATACTAGATTGTGGTGATGCTTAGGCAACAGTTCTTGGTTTTGGTTTTGGCACTGGGGTTCAAACTCATGACCTCGCACTTGCCATTCAGGCGCTTATACCGCTGAGCTAAATCCCTGACCCCAACAACAGGTTTTTTTTGTTTTGTTTTATTTTTTAAATGCAGGTCCATGATGCTCTTCCTGTTAAAAGACCCATTCTTAGTTTTATTTATAATTTCTAAAAGAAAGCTCAGGCTATGTTTTTTGAAAATTATTTTTGAACTATGTGCAATAAATTCACTCTAGTTACAGTTCTGAGTTTTAACAAATACCGCTAGTCCTGGGCCAGGGATTTAGCTCAGCAGCATAAGCGTCTGCCTGGCAAGTGCAAGGTCGGGAGTTCAATCCCAGGTACCAAAAAAAAAAAACCCCACTAGTTTTGTAACCACTGCTACATTTATGATAAAGGACAATTCTGTCACCTCCCAAAACTCCCTGGTGCTGCCTCTCTGTTTTAAACCCTTCTGTACTTCCACCCATGGCAAAACTTGATCAGTTCTTTGTTCTTACAGTTTTGTCTTGTCTAGAATAGCGTCATAAATGGACGCATGATAACACATTTGAGATTCATCTCTAGCCCTTTTTCTTATTTTGAGACGTGGTCTCATTGAGTTGCCCAGTCTGGCCTCAAACTTTTGATCCTGCTGTCTAAGCCTTCTAGATAGTTGGAATTAGAAGTATATGCTACCACTTCCAGCTGTACCCAGATTTTTGTATGACTGTAAGTTGTCATTTGGGTATCTAGACTGGGTCACTTGGTAGGTATATATTTAATGTTTATGAATGTGGCTGTACCATCTGCATCCTCAACAACAGTATAAGAGTATCCATGACCCCACATTACCTACAATTGAAAGTATCTGTTTTTCTTTAACCAACCTAGTAAGTATATAGTATATCTCATTATGATTTTAATTCGCCTTTCCTTACTGACTTGAGGTGTTGAGCATCTTTTTATGTGTTTATTTTCCATCCATATATTTGTTGAAATATCCGTTCAAATCCTTGATCCATTTTTTTTAAGTTAGATTGTTTTGGCTGGGGGGTTAGCTCAGTGGCATAAGTGCCTGCCTGGCAAGGCAAGGTTGTGGGTTCAGTTCCCAGTACCAAAAAATAAATAAAATAAAATAAAATAAAATTGTTTCTTATTGCTGAATTTTAAAAATTCTTTATATTTTCTGGAAACAGTCCTCTATTCATTGTGTGATATATAAAATAATTTGTCCCAGCTGTGGTTTGGTTTTCATGTTCTTAACATTGTCTTGTGCAGAGCAAAAGCTTTTAATTTTAATGAAGTGTGATGTATCAATTTTTTCTTTTATGAATTGGTCATTAGGTGTTGTGGCTTAGACCTCTTAGCCTTACTTCAGTTCCCAATACTTTGTCCTAAAAGCTTTGCAGTGTTAGGTTCTACATTTACATTTATGTATTTGCAGTTGATTTTTGTGATGTATGATAGAAGTTCTATTTTAATCTTTGCATCTGGATGTCCAGATGTCCTTACGTCCATCTGTTGGAAACACTGTCCTTTCTCTGTTGAATTTCCTTGGCACTTTATAAAAAAAATCGCTTGACTGTTCATATGTATGTATTTCTGGGTTTCTATTTGATCGATTTATGTGTTCATCTTTTTTTACCAATACCACACTGTCTTAATTAGTATAACTTCACGGTTAGACTTTAGATCAGGTAATGTGATTCTTTGAGTCAATTTGTAGATGCATGGAAGGATTTTGCTGGAATTGCATTGATTCTTGGATCAATTTGAGGAGCATTCACATCTTAATATGTAATCTTTTAACCCATGAATATAAATATATCACTTGATTTTCATTAGTGCTCTGTAGTTTTACACATACATATCTCCTCATATGTTTTATTAGATCTGTATAGGAGAATTTCATTAGGAAGAGGCCTGTTATATATGATACTATTTGTTTCAATTCATGTCTTGCAAATTATTACAGAGACAAAATTGATTTTTATATAACAATCATATCTATAACTTCACTAAGCTCACTTATTATTTCCAGGAGCCTTTTCATGGGTTCTTTGGTATTTTTGCTAGGAATAGAGACAGTTTGCCTCATCTTTTCCAAACTTTGTGCCTTCTAATTTGTGTTTTCACACTGATTAGAATTTGCAGGATTATAACTAGAAATAAGGGCTGGGAGTTTAGCTCAGTGGTATAAGTGCCTGCTTGGCAAAGGCGAGGTTGTGAGTTCGATTCCTGGCACACACACACAATAAAACTAGAAATAGACACTTTTTCCCAGACTTAGGAGAAAGCATTTAACCTATCTCCATTAAATGTGATACTGTAGATTTTTTCTTTGGAGATATTCATTTTTAAAATTTCCCTTCTGGGCTGGGGATTTAGCTCAGTGGCATAAGTGCCTGCCTGGCAAGTGCGAGGTCGTGAGTTCGATCCCCAGTACTGCAATAAATAAATAAATAAATAAATAAATAAATAAATAAATTAAATAAAACAAAACTTCCCTTCTGTTTCTAGTTTACTGAAAATGTTTCTTCAGGAAGGAATGCCAAGTTTTGTCAAATGCATTTTGTGCATCCTTCAAGGCAGGCATTGTTTCGCTTCTTCAGGCTATTAAGATGGTAGATTATTTTCATCAGCTTTCTAGTGTTAAACCATCCTTTCATTCCTGGGATAAACCTTACCTGATGGTGATACATTATTTTTATATATAACTACATTAAAATTGCTGATATTTGAGAATTCTTGTATTCATGAACATTATTGCTCTGTTGTTTTCTTCTAATGTCTTTGTCTGGTTTTGGTATGGGACAGTGTTGGTCCCGTCACATAAGTCTGAAAATATTCCTTCCTCTTCCATATTCTGAAAGAGAATGAAGATGTAGAGTTGTTATTATTCTGTAAGTATTTGATAAGGTATAATCTGAGCTATTATCAATGTGGTTGGATTTACATTTGACATTTTGTTGTTTTATTCTATGTATCCTATGTGTGCCTCTGTCCTTCCGTGTCTGTTTTCCGTAAGTAAAATAGTAAATATTTGTCAGTTGTCATTCTAATTACTATCATTTATTAGACTAAATTTTTTGGAAGAAAATCACTTTATTCTGATTAACTCACAAGTAACAACTCACAACTGCTGGTTTAAGGAAACCATACAAACATTTTCCTCAAATTCTGTACCGTTTCAGTGAACTTTTATATAACACTCTCTTCCATTGCCATTAAGCAGTGAAGCTGTTAACAAGAGGTTTAGTTTATGGTTTTACACTTTATACTTTCATTATTAGTTACATTTTCATGCTGAAGTAATAATCAGCCAATTTTCTATTTTTTCAATTTAAACTTCTTACTTCTAGTTATTGTACATTTGCAGTTCTACATTGCTTCAGCACCTCATTGAAACCATCACAGAGCTTAACATCATCCAAAAATGGTTTTATCTCATAAAAGCAGGGCCACCAAACAGCAGTTGCACCCACTGGGTTCCCTGAAGTTGCTGGTAAGTGATGTCCTCAACATTACCCCACTCCCCAAACCCCTTGTAGGCACCATATCAGAGCCAGTAGCCATGCCAGTTGCAGCCATTAGACCTGACGACTGGGTGCAGCAGCAGATGCACCAACTGCAGTGGCAGGGCTGCTGCTGGAAGGTGGGCTGCTGCTAGCCTGAGGCCAGCTCTCACCCAAGCTCTCAGCTCAACCATCGGCTCGGTTGGCCAAGAGACAATGCAGAAAGTACAGTTTGACTTATGCCTGGCATCATTAGCTCATGGTTACTTGGTGTCTAGAAATGCAAAATTTCAAAGAATCTCTAAACTAAATGTTTAAATCTTTAAACTAAATGTTTAAAGTTTGTTTGTTTGGTGGTTCTAAATGATAAATATGCATCTTTTTAACATCACAGTGCCCTTTCTATGTGTGGATTCTAATCACCATCTTTAATAATTTCCTCTTAGTTTGAAGGAGTCCGTTTTGTTTCTCGCAGTAGAGGTTTGCTATCATTCTTTATCTGTGTCTTTATTCTGCTCTGTATATATATTTTTTTTGAACAGCAGGATCATATTATCTGATTCTAGGCTGATAGTCATTCTTTCTACATGATGTGTTACTTCATTGCTTTCTGGCCTGCATTTTGACAGATGACAAGACAGCTGTTAATTCTGCTGACCTCAGATGCAGAAAGCAATATACTTGCTGCTTTTAGGATTTCCTTTGTGTTTTTGTCTTTCAGCAGTCTAGTCCTGCTATGTCAAGGTGTAGATAAGTTTGCACCCTACAAAGTTTGCTGAGGTTTGTTGAATCTCTTAAAAATATAGATTAAAGCTTGCCATCAAATGTGGGAGTTTTTTTTGACATTACTTCTTTCAATACCACTTCTGCTCCTTTTCCTCTTCTTCTAGGATTCCCATTGTGCCTGTTGATTTCTGGGGCTTTATTTTTCAGTAGTTTTTCATTCTTTTCTTCATTTTGGACAACTTGAACTGATCTGTCTTCAGTTCACTGATTCTGTCTTTTCTCATCCTGAATCTGCTCTTCACCCTGTACAGTACATTTTTAGTTTCAGTTATTGTACTTTCTTTTTTTTTTTCAAATATTTTTATTTAAAGAAAAAAAAAACAAAACAGAATAAAGGGTAGCAACAATACAGTATTCCAAGGAAAAAAGGAAAAGAACAACAACAAAAAAACCTAAAAAAATTATTGTTTGACAAATTACATACTGACTTCTTGGAAATAGTTGTTCAATTTACAAAGTTAAAACATGTAAAGTAGACATTCAAACAGTGAGACTGTCAACATTCTGCTCCACAATCTGACAAAAACAGCAATATGGTCATCCGTCTTACCCATGCAAATATACATGCAATTATATCAAAAGGGTAGAATTAAACACAACAAAACAGAGCAAAGCAGATCACAAGAAAGCCATGTAAGAGACAAAAATTTCAAAACTAGTCAATCGGTGATATTCACTCTCTATCATATTGACTCTTGTTTTCTTCCAAATAGTTATCCATATTGTCACATATAGGGAATTCACATGAAACAACCTACTATGGAATTGATCTGAGCAGGACGAGGAGGGCATTACAGGTCTTCAAGACCAGACATTAGGGAAGCCGTGAATGGCTGTCATAATGTCTCGCTTTCTCCTCA
>PVJX010012279.1:0-50827 GCA_004027295.1 Dolichotis patagonum
CTCTCTTTCTGCTTTTGCTGTCTTCTGCTGTCATGTACAGTTTCCCCTCTGTCATATGCCACCCTCCCTTGGAGGCAACTATAGACTGAAACCTCTACAAACTGTGAGCTAAATAAACCTTTGCTCCTTTAACCTGGGGAGTCAGGTGTTTTGTCTCAGCAATGTGAAAAGTGACTAAGATGGGAACAATATTTCAGGACCCAAGTTATTGCAATGCACAGCATCAGAACTCAGAGAAACTAAATCTCTTAATGTGCTAAACAGAAACCTGTTGAACCTTTCTCTTAGAGGTGAGAGATTATCCTTAAATTTTGTACAATTAATAAACCTGCCCTTTCCTCTTGGGGGAAACATATCTTTGTTGTTCAAGGCTGTGTATTATTCAAGCACGTTCAAGAGATTTTCTGAAAAAAAGTGCTAGCAGAAATTCAAGAGACCCATGGAGAATTGTCTCCCAGGAAGCATTTTCATTAATGTTTCATATTATGATGCAAATTTGACATTTCTGATTCCAATGGAAGAATTAGTTACCATGGATTTTCTCTGCTATTTCAAATCTAGTAGTTTATCTCTTGACTGAGAATAGAAAAACGTGGTTGGGGCATTATTATTATTTTATTATCAAGAGAAACAAAATGATCTGGGCATGTTTATATCATTCTAATACTAATTGTATTAGCTTCCTAGCACATAATAGGTGATCAACTAGTATTTGGTGAAAGTAGTTTAAGAAATATAAGTTTCTTAACCAAAAAAAATATATATATATGCTATAATGAGGTCAATAAGTGACATCTGAAGTTAATGTTAGTGTCAAACAAATTAAACAGAGCAAAGAGTATATTTCAATTAAAAATGATATTAGCAGAAATCATAACATATAGTAACTTCATGCAATATTTTGACTTTCTTGTGAGGAGTTCAAGTTTCATTAGCATAGCATTATTTCATGTCATTTTTATCTTGAGCAAAGCTGCTACCATTAAACTGATTAAAGTATATACAGTATTATATAGTTTATTTAGTGTCTTAATCAATAATTATAATATCTTTGTTAAAAGTACAGACTACTATAAACCTAAGATTTAATCATCTATTAAATTTTATTGAGACATGGAATATATTATACTAAATTGTAACACCTTAGGAATCCACAGCTGATGTCCCAGAATATCACCATGTGTTACTTGTGTTGCTTTTCCCATTGGATTCACTCATTCTTCTAACCACCATCATAACTTTTGCATAACCTACTACCAATCAAAAGTTCACATAATCTTTGCAAGTCTCCATTTCTCAGGCCCCTGCAATCAAGAGTATATTCTCTCTTCCTCATTTACTAGTTTGTGGAATTGTGCTAAGGATAAAGTATTGAAAGGCAACGCGGGCACGTCCTTCTTCTTAGGAAGTGCTCCACGTGGCAGGTCATTACGATGGGTTTCAGTTTTGCTGTTGAACTGTTGACACCAGCCAGAATTTGAGGGTTGCTATAGCATCGGAGATTTGTTAGCAGTATCTCATTCCACAAGAGCACATGTGTTTTTCTGAGGACTCTGTGGCGATCTCGGAGAAAGTCAGAGATGAAATAACAGATTGTCTTCAAATGCTTCAGTCCGGCTCTGAATTTTATTGGCACCTACATATTCTTCTGTTTATTTCATTAAGTGAAATCTGTTTCTTTCCTGCCCCGTGCAGAATGTGAAGGATGACGGACAGCATGTGTGGCGACTCAAGCACTTCAACAAACCTGCCTACTGCAATCTCTGCCTGAACATGCTGATTGGCGTGGGGAAGCAAGGCCTCTGCTGTTCTTGTGAGTATGCTCGCTCTGCCTGGGCGTCTTCGGCTCACTTGGGCAAAGGCTGATTTCGTGGACGATCCTATTTATAGATGGAGACCCAGGAAATAATCCAGACTGGTATTTTCAGGGTGTTTTTTTTCTGAATGTTTAATTAACTTGAGTTTTACATTTCTTTAATTTGGGAAAGTCTGCCATTGAAAAAAAGAACTAAGAACATTTTCCAGTTCTTCGGTTATTTTCTTTTCAGGATAGTTTAATTTCTGATTCCCTTTCTTTCTGGGATTATTTCAGAAATATCTACTAATTTTGCACATACATATCTTATTCATAGCTATTTCTTTCTATTTCTTTCTAAATTAGCCACTTTATTCTATCGAGATGGGCCAGTTCCTTCAGCACTTAGTAAAAAGTTGCAATAATTGATTAAAAATAAATTTGCATTCAAGTTAAGAAATTTAATAGCTCAACTACATTATTTTCATGTTATCAGGAAGAAAGTGCATGGTGATGGATATTAGAATCCAGAGCACGTGTTTCATGGGTTGTGTGCATTGACTTAGTTTCATTTTAGTTATTTTCTCAAGTTTTACTCTATGAATTTACTTCTGCCAATTAGAATTTTCTAAGAGGGTATATAAAGCAGTTGATTTATAAAATCGCTTATGTATTTTTAAATCCACTGTAGATTTATCTGATAAGATTTGATATTCTCCGACATTCCTGTTAATCCAGAGTACATTCTCTCTTCACTTAAGGCTGAAATTGCCCTTAATACAGCAATTTGCTACCCATAGCCCTTTCTTCTAGGTATGAAGTTACTGCAGTTCTCAAGTCTATCAAACGTATAAAATTTCTGTGTATGTAATTAACTCTAAGTTTTAAACCTGACTTCTGTGCAAGATTTCCAGATGTTTCATACTAATGCTTCTTTCGTACTGTATTTGGGGATTTACCTTCAGATATACTGACGACACTAAAAAGTATATTTTAATATAATATTTCCTTATAACTTCTTAAGTGTTTTGGGATTTGAACTTTTTCCTGAAATTTGCTACATTATAAGGCAGATTCTCGTGATCCTTAGTTACACCAGAGTACACCAAGAAAATGCTTTGTTTTGAAATTTGTATTTTTTTTTCAATATATATTTTACAGTAGGTCCTACTGATAGGAGCATATGCAAATCTCTCAAGGTGAGTTATAGTTACTGAAAATTTTGCTCACAGTATTTTTGCTTACTAGCACAGTATAGACAATACTTGTAACATTATTGTTCATAAAGAAGAGTTAAAATTCATGTTGTTTTCCTCAGTTGTGCCAATAAAAATCACAGATGTCAACATTTTGGAAAGGTTTTACTGAATAAATATTATGTGGATTTAATGATTTTCTTTCACATTTCAGGAAGTGGTTAGCTTTTTTTTCCATTTTTATTGTATGGACTACTGGTTTTTTTTTTAGTATTTTACAAATTTATGCATTTAGAACTCATTCAGAATGAGAATTTTGTCAAAAGAATGCATGCATCTTACTCTAATTTTATTCAGCTTCAATTCCTGTGTAAAGATGCCAAAATTGTGCATGTTAGACTTATGACACGTTACACAAATAGACATATACATATATTTGCTTGTCTATGTTTATATATACATGTTTGCATGTAAGCAAAAAAGTTGTTCATGTATACCTTATGCTGCCTAGTAAAGATTATTTTTTTGCACAAACAGTCTTACGATGTCAATTAAGGAATGAATTTTTACTAAAGGCCTAGAATAAAGGATGAAATCTCTTCTCTAGACATAGAATAATCAGTCATGTAAGGTTTAGAGAAATCAATAGACAAAATAGTATAAACTCGTAGGCTTTTATCCGAGTGCTCAGCAGCTGCTGCCATGCCTATGTTCTGTGAAATATAGACCTCTTCCTTCTCGCATGACACCAAGCCATTTGGCAGTCATCAATTTGTCTTTAATATTTTTGTCATCTGGAAATTATTGTGAAAAATTCAAGTGAGGACTGATTTAATTAAGCATTTCCTGCTATGCCATGATAGAGGAGTCTTGGTTTTTCACATGCATAATATTTCCTGTACTAATTGGCCTTTTGTACTCCATGGTAAAAACAGTCGACTTGGACTTTTCCTTGATGTGCCTGATTGGATTGATTAGGGAGCAGTGGCTATGAAATGAGGCCCCGTTAATGTCATTCTTTCCCTATAAAATTACAATCAGGACCAGGAGTAGCTCTGATTTTGTGTACCTGTTTTCTTTCAGTCTGCAAGTACACAGTCCACGAGCGATGTGTGGCTAGAGCACCTCCCTCGTGCATCAAGACCTACGTGAAGTCCAAAAAGAACACGGACGTAAGTTTGTGATGGTGCTCGCTTGCTGTGGGTGGCGATTGTGGATGCTTTTTCTTACCTTACCTTGACGCTGTTGCTCTGTTCTAGGTCATGCACCATTACTGGGTTGAAGGCAACTGCCCAACCAAGTGTGACAAGTGCCACAAAACAGTAAAATGTTACCAGGGCCTGACAGGACTGCACTGTGTTTGGTGTCAGATCACAGTGAGTAATTATGTCAGATTCAAGCTTTCACTCACAGACAAGGCTGCACATCCAACCTTATTTGATAGTTCTACCTGGAAGTGCTTCTTTAATGTTGGGATCAATTAACATAAAACCATGGAAATTTCTTACTGCTTTAGGCTTCCAAAGGGATACAATCCAGGTCAGATTTGTCTTCCAAGAATCCAGAATTTTAGAAATGATAGCAATCTTGGAGCTCATGCTATCATGTATTTTTCAAACTGTGTCCCATGGAATCCCAGGGATTCCCAGGAAAACAAACAGAGACCATGGTGACAGGCAGACGTTAGAATAGATATTTACCGGGTAGGGCTCAATCTTGCCTGTATTTAACAACTTTGTTTTATAAGTGCTTTCTTTTCTACATATTGTAAATTTATTTTAAACTAGGTTCTGTGAGTACAAAAGGGGTAGAAAAAATGAACAAAGTATTGCAAAAATTGTATTACATAGTAAAATCAAGAATAAGTAAAGTTAAACAAATTATCCAACGTGGTGAGGTAAAAGGAGAGAAAAGTCCCTCTTTTAGGTCTTGCTGCTTCTAAGAACTCCTTTTTTACCCTGCTTCCCAACATGTTGTAGCCTCGCTCATTCAGATGGCTCTTAAATTGCAGGAAAAGAGATTTAGATGCTAATGCTAATCATTAGTAGCATTTGTACTTAAGAAAATTTGTCTTTTTGAGAAACTTTGGGACTCTACCTGGTTTTGATGACTGTCAAAACCAGTTTTGGAATAAAAATGAGATACAAAACCTCCAATGTTGTGTGTTTAATTTCTGGAAATTAATTAGAATTTAAATTTTCTAGAATTATTGTTTTTCTTTATAACAAAACACCTCATAGGGTGCAAAACACCTATGAGACTGGAAGTTTTCTAGTTTATCCCCCAGGATGGTGTTTGAATATTACTTTTATAGGGCTAATACTTTTATTTTCTCAAAATAAAACAGTGGGGGAAACTGAGTCAGTTAAGCAAATACATTTCTCCACAGTACTCAACTTGTAGTCCCAGAACACTGGTTAAACAGCATTCTTATAAACACACACACACACACACACACACACACACAGCAGAAAGAGAAAAACAATCTACGACTTACATTTCAAAAATACAATTAAGCAATTAAGTACATGCTTTTAGAAAATGAACATACCTTCTTCAGTCATTTTTAGCTGGTACATCATGTTTATTTTTAGGAAATTTGTATATTATAAAAGACACTTTTCTTTTTTGAAATGTTGGTTATTTTAATAAAATGCCTAATGATTGAAATTACTCACATGAATCACTTGTATTGAATTCTCTCTTTTAAGAAGACACAATTTCATTTTTTTAAAGAAAAGCACATTAAAATTGTTCATTTTTGCTAAATATGTATAAGACATACAAAATTTTGTTTCAGATCTTGTAATAGACTGTTCTTGGTTTTCCCAGCATCTTAGTGTTAACCAAAACTGTAATTAGAATAAATTTTATGATTATATTTCAAATTGCTTTCCCTTCTAAAATAAATTTTTATGATACCTTAACTTTATAATTTCTATTTTTTCTTAATTTCTTAAGAAACAGCAATATTTCAAATTTATGAAAAATGTGAAAATATAATGTTCATTGTTTCCACTGTGAATACAAAAACTTCTAAAAGTTCTGGAAATTTTTATTTGATTCTTCTCTTTCTCTCTCTATTTAGTCTCTATGAGTATCGTACACCCCTTCCATTTCGTAGGATATGTTTTCCCCAAAATTCCCACCATCAGTAGCCTCCTATTAGTACTCTATGTATTTTAAAGCTTTTTCTTATTTATATGCCAACTTATTTTCCTTATTCTTTCTTTTTTTTATTTGTTTTAACATTTGTTTTTAACTGTGAATTCATAATCTTCATTTAGCCCTATCATTCACAAATCATACATCTATCTTTGGTCAATGCTTGTCTTAACCTTTCATGCACTACAAAAAGGTGTTATTTTAACTAAACTATAATTTTGAAATATAAGAATTTCATGGCCTAAATCAGTTCAGCCAATATATTACTAACATCTTATTTTTATAGTAAAGATAAGTGCATAAAAATGATTCTTATTGTCACTATACCAGCACAATGTAAATTATCAACATCTTTAAATCCAAGCTCTAAATCAGTCAGTCACTGAATTTTATTTAGGATTTAAAACCCTTCTGGGAGGTCCAAAAAGATTAATTTAGAGTTAGGGAAAAATATAATAACTCCTCTCTCATCAGCCGCTCCCAAGTCCTGAGGTTTCTGGTTTATTTCAGCTGAATATCAGGAGTTCCAGGGTTCCCGTGGGCTGCAGTATTTTCTTTTGTTAGGCAAGAATCACACAATTTTAAGAATATATGTGGAAGAATATATAGCCTTCTGATAAGACTTCTTCAGACTTGTGCATCTTCAGAATTTTAATTTTAATGAATCACAGGAACACTTTCATTAATTTAATGATTTTCTTGGCTAGTTGACACAATATATTTATTTCAGAACCCTTGTGTATTTAAAAGTATTCATAAAAATTTTTGATCGAGATATTGTTTGAAAATTTTAGTGTAAAGCTGACCTGCACTTGAGTAATATCTACCTACTACTTCGGTTACTTCTGAATGATTCAGTTCACCTGTGTTAGTCCTCACACAGAGATCCTTAATGTAAAGAGTCATTATGAGAGGGACAGGCCATAATGTCGAAGTGGAGCTTTAGGGTGGCCTGTAGGATGGACTCCAAGCCGGTCACTGCAAAGAGAAACAGAAAGTAGGAAAGTTGTGTCCATTTCAGTGTATTTCCAGAAGTCTTTGCATTCTTTTTACTTAGGACTTTTGGAAATCATTTGATCATATAAGTCATGTCCACAAGATTCTTAAATTACTCTCGGTCACTTACTAATTGTACCATTTTGGGTCATATGTGTAACTGGTTTTGACTGATCTTTTACTTTGTAAAATGGAGCTAACAACCCCTTTGGTACAGGCCTATTATAAGGACTAAATGGTGAAAAAAAATAAATCCATGTAACTGGGTGAATGAAAGGACTTCATATGTAGTGAGTGCTCAGTAAGTGACAATGCACACAGCGAGAGTGGGGTGAAACATCTCGGAGGTGCCATTCAAACCAACTCTGTCCATGACCAGTAGCTCATGGCCTTTGCTGTCTCCTCTGGCCCATTCAGAGGAGAACAGCACCTGCCTATCCTGAAAGCATTCACGATGATGTGAGTCCTGTGGTCCTGCCCAGCGCACTGGCTGTGCTCCCAGAGCGCAGACATGGTGGATCGTGCCTCCAGTCACTGGAAATAGAATTACGAGTAAAATTCTTTCACTCCTCCATTTTACTTTTATCTCATTTTTACAACCATTACTGAGCCTTGACTTTTCTTCCTTAAAATATCTCCCTCAAAGCTGAAGTTTTGTCTCCACATTCACAACCCTGGTACAAGCTCTTAGCACCTCTTGTGTAGATCGGAGTCAGAATCTCCTGGCTTCCCTCCCTGACAGAAGGTACTTCTCTCTATGGCAGCCTACATACCACCTCGAGGAAGATCTTCCAAAAATACCGATTTGTGATCGTGTGCCTCCTTTAGCAATGTATAATAATTCTGCTAACCTCAATGCCTCCAAAGTCAATTTGGTTTTCAGTTCCTCGAAACTCAAACCCAAATCTAAGCACATGATGGAATTATCTCACGTGTATTCCCCCTGTAGTAGTTGTGTGTGGTGGTTGATAATTTCTTGGGAAGACCCTTTTCCTGGCCTGTTATTTTATTCTCCCCAAACCCTTCAATATGCTCTATTTTTACAATAACTCAGGAACCAAATTCCATACTTTCCTTGAGTTTTTTTGAAATGAATATTTTCTTTTCCTTAAGATTTTCTTCACTTTTACTGCACAACAAAAGGAAAAACTACTACTCTCCAGGGATTTCAGGTCTATGTGATAAACTTGTCCACACTGGCTCATGAGTGCCACATGCTTTTTCCTTAATCAATTGAAATTCTTGTTGCAGCATCGCATTTAGAGAAAGTCCTCAATGTATTTGCTCCAATGACACAAATAATGTTCTTGTTACCACTAAATACTGAATTCCAAACACACATAACATATAAATGTTGTTTTCAGATATCATTCTGCAATATTCCAGTTGATATCTAATAGATAAGTATTAAAATATTAAGAACTTTTTCAAGGTAAAAATTTGTTTGCACACCTATTTATCAATCAGTGCTCAGGATGTCTTGATACTAGTTTGCCACCTGGAAGACACAGAGTGAAGCTCTTAAGTCTTACCTCCTTTTATAAATGTAACCATTTAAAAAATAAAGGCAAAACAGTTTAAGTAAAAGCAATGGGAAAGCATGCTCCAAACTTAGCCAAACCATTTTCTGTGCTTTCGTCTTTGTACCTTGATTGGCTCTTTCCTTTCTTGGCTACTGTCTGCCAATTTTAAGATGCTAATGCTTATAGCTTCTTGTTTCTGCTGACAGCATATTCCCAGCCGTTCTGTTTAGATCATGTTGTGAATTGTTCCTGTTCTACCTAACGATTCCTAGTTTGACAGAATTCACCAGGATAGTTTAATATGTTTTATGCGGGCCTTACAAAAGAATGTCTAGTTTATAAGTATGAATTACTAACATTTGGTATCATATAAGTATACTTCTTTTATTAAAATATGACATTTGGAACAATAATATCTAAAAATTCACAAAGCCATGGAAAAGCTTACTTTTACAGAATAACAGCAGCAAGGTAGCGCCCTATACCTTTATATGCAAAATATTAGAGCCAAAGAAAAGTAACGAGTAAAAAATACATTCCTCTACCTCAGACCACTGAGTATTTCTTTATAAGAGCGATTTATGTCTTTTTCATTAATATCTAAATTGTTATGGAAGAAGTATTTTTGTATCCGTTCAACTGTTTCACTCTTTTCTTCTCTGCTCTGTACATTCACTGTTTCCTAGCTTCCGCTCTTATGAAAACACACAGACCTTCTTTTTCTTACAAACTCCAAACAGATTTTTCCAGTAAACAAACATAGAGCTGGCTCGAAGTTAGGTGTTACTGTCATACATTTTGAAGTTATTTCCAAGGGTTTATTCATTTGCAGGAAAACTTGGTTCATATTATAGGAATAATGGGGCTAAATTTCTTAACAAGGATAGGAATTTCTGGACATATTAAAACAGTGATCTGAATATTCTGTCTTAGCTTCAAAACAGAGAACCATGAACAACAATTTTTTTTTTTAATTTGGAAACCAGGCAGCGATTCCTTTTCTGTGGTGTATACTATTTATTTCACTCACAAGACATGACTATGCCCTGCTTTCTTTCTATTCTTGAGGATCTGTGTTTAGTCTTTCACTTATTTAGACTCGGGTTAACAAGCAGACAATTATCAGTCTTCATGGCCTCATAGACACTGAGAAAGACTCAGCTGTTTATTCTTATTCATGAAATTATATGGTAACAAGGCATCTTAGTGCGTTTTCTGCTGTTAGAACAAGACACTGCAGACTGAATAATTTACAGAGAAAAGAAATTTGTTTCTTTCATGGAGGCTGAAAAGTTTGAGGTCCAGAGGACGCACCTGTAGAAGCCCTTCTTGTTGCGTCACGGTGCGGCAGAAGGTCCTGCTTGGCAAGCCAGAGGAATTGTCCAAGCATATGTTTCCCTTTCTCTGTTAAAAAGCCACTAATTTCATCATGGATCCTCACCATCTGTACCTCATCTAAGCCTAATTACCCCCCATAGGCCCTACCTCCAAAAACCGTCAACATACAGATTTCTAATACATGCCATTCTGAAGGACACATTAAACCCATAGTACCAATTGCTGCTGTCAAGGATATTTGCTTCTGCTCCCATTTTGACTTTTAACAAAAGATAATGGACAAATAGAAAAGGATCTATATTCAAAGGGTAAAATTTAATGATATTTTCCAAATGAACTTCCCATGTAAACAGTATCTGGTCAGAGAAAGATTATTACCAGTAACCTTAAAAAACTATTTCATATTTGTATTCCATTTTGTGGTTTCTGCTCTGTTAATGATTGTTCTTTTAAATAGACTTTATATTTTAGGACACTTTTGGGTTCACAGCAAAAATGATATTTTTATGCTTGAAAAAATAAACCCACAATATAGGACTTTTCTCATTGATTTTATTTTTCGCTACTTCAAAATGAACTTGGGGTCTTCACACTGAACTACATTCCCCACTCACTTTTTTAGCGTGGAACATATTTTGGCTAAGTCCGGCCTAGGCTTAAAGGTGTCATCCTCCTGCTTCAGTCTCCCAGAGTACTAAGATTATCTCCCTGGCTTTCATACATCCTTTGTCGAGTATGTCTGAATAAATCAGACCGGCCATGCAAACGTAAGTCAATAGCTTCCTTAGTTTTGATGCTTCGTGTTACAACCAGTGTCATGAAGTGAGTGATCCCTGCCCTGTATGTCAGTGGCCAGACTCCATTCCTAACAAAAGGGTGAGGCTGTCCTGCGTAGGATCACGTGGTAAAGACTCAGCTAGGAAAATATCTTTGCACTGTGTGTCCCGTTTCAGGGATGACAGTATGGTTTCTGACCTGCGGATCCAGCTCTGTGCTGGCACTTCCACAGGGCTGTGTCACAGGTACCCACAAAGAGCTCTGGGACACAGGCCACGGAGGTGACCACACTGGAGAATTCCACTTTGGCTTCCTTCAGCTCTAGAGGGGCAGTATTTCCTGGGTCCAACTGCCAGTTCCTACACCCTGAGACTCTCAAGTCCCAATAAGTGCCCTACCCTCACTCATGCTCTGGTCACCACTTCTACAGCATGATTCTGTGTCCTTAGCTCTCCCCTTCTGATCCAAAAAGACAAAGTCATTGAGTTAACTCATTATTCCTGTTGGAAACCCAGGGATGGAGATGCAGGGAAGGTTGAGTTCACAGCGTGTAGGGTCCAGCAGTCAGCAGGACTCTCTGAGCTTCCTTGTGACCTTCAGCTCTGCAACTTACTGTGTTGTCAGCAGTGCAGATCCAACCCTTTGCGCAGCCATTGTCACCTGGTATTTCGCTGTCCATGGAGGAGTCTTAGAATCTGCATTTTCAGTTTTGAAAGCTTTGTGCCACAATCAAAGAGCCAAAGCTCTCTCTCTGTGCCAAGCTTGGTACAGAAGAGCTTTAAGTGGCATATTCTCCCTTTGGTCATTGTTCACTACTCATAGTGCTTTGTGTATTAAATTCCTAGGGCTGCTATTCCAAAATGCCATGATGTAAGTGGTTTAAAACAATAGAAATGTATTCTCTCATGGTTTTGGAGGCTACAGTTCTGAAACGAAACTGCCAGGAAGCCCATGCTGACTCTGAAGGTCTAGGGAGGCCTCTTTGCTTCCGCCTGACTTCAGGTAGTCATCGTTGGCCTTCCTTCATGTGTAGCCACATCGCTCAAGCCTCTACTCAGTGGTCACATGGCCCAATTGCCTCAGTGCCTGTAGCTCTCTGTCCAGATTTTTCTCTTCTTATGTGGATAATCATTGGATTAGGCTCAGATCTAATCAAATATAATTGCATTTTAGCTTGAATACATCAAACTACAAAGATTTATTCCAAATAAAAAATTCATGTTCATAGGTACCAGGACTTAAGGCTTGGGCACATCTTTTTGGGATACAAGCATGCATTCCACAAAATTTGATAACTTGTTACCTCTGAATCCAGCTATCCAGGGCCATAATTTATTTTGTGACAATAATCCCCATAAACTAACAATGTATTAAGCCATTTGTAAGAAAATTGTACATCTTCATGCCCTATTCAGAGTGTGAGTTTATTTTGTTCTATTGTGCATGAAAATTCAAGTGCTTCATATTTTCAACTCTTCTCTTGACAAGGACCAGCATTGCCTAATAAAAAGACTGAAAATTATTTTTTTAATAGAGAAGTTTATGTGCTGCTGTGAAGCAGAGCTGCTAATTATAGATAAATGTGCAAAGATACTTTTATTTCATGCCATACATCTGAATTTGCACTAATTATTGTACACACAGCATGAACTCTGAGGCAAGGAGTTATTGAGACAAATGTATTCTAGGACCAGGGAAATACTCCTCAGTACACACCCACTGTCAGTATAAATCAGCTCTCACAAGTGTCTTAGGATTTGCTAATTAACTCCCTCCCAGTTAAGCTAAGGCTTAACTGGGGCAACCTTAAGTGCAAAACTAAGTAAAGCGTAGCGCTTTCTCTCTCTCTCTCTCTCTCTCTCTCTCTCTCTCTCTCTCTCTCTCTCTCTCTCCCTCCTCTCTCTCTTTTTGTATAACACATCCTATCTGATTAAAATGAGTCATTTTTCTAAAGTAAAGTATTTCATGTCCAATTGATATTGGACAAAGAAGGGAGAAATTCCTAAATGATTCTAAGCAAGGATAATTCTACTAAATCTGTGTTATTCCAATAAAAAGTATCACATTTCTTTTAAAACATCAGTATTTATCCAGGCTTTGTGGTGCCCACCTATAATCCTAGCACTCTGGGGGCTGAGGCAGGAGGATTGCCTCAAGTCTGAGGCCAGCCTGGGCTATCCAGTGAAACCCTGTCTCAAAAAACAAACACAAATTTAAAAAGAAATAAAAACATCAGTATTTATTATAATATAGTGTTGTAATTTAAATTTGCGATCAAAGTTGATAAAAAAGAAGGGTTTGGGTTCATACATATTGTAAATAAATATGCATCATATAGTGGCACACTAAATTAATGTTGAGCTTATAAATACAATATAAAGTTAAATTTTTATAATCATAATCATCGTCTTTTATTTATATCCTGCTCCTACTGAGATGAATCTCTGGCTACATTTACATATTGAATTACAAAGTTAAAACTAATGATGGGATCAATTATGCCCCATACTGAGCCGTGCACTTTGGAATGACTTTGAGAAAACAGGAGGGTCAAAAAAAAAAGCATTCACAGTGTATGGAGGTTTCAAGATTATACTAACAAATAAGCAAAGTAAGGATGGTAATGGGTGACAATTTATTTGTCAGAGAAATTAGGCTTCTTTGGTGTGAAATTTAAAGCACATTTTTCATATAAAATTTTCTGAGAATTAAAAAATATGTAGAGTGAGTCATGAAAGTTGCTTAATTATTTAAGGAAAAAGATATGAGAGCAAGTGTAATGTGAGGCCCTTTTATTTCTGTTTATTTACTATTGCAATTTTTAATGTGCTTTCAATGTGTTTACTGTATCTCAGTAGAAATCTAGTCTCTCTTGCGTTTGCTTTCACCGTGTAGAATTTGATACTATCCCCTTTTCTCCTTTTCTAGCTGCACAATAAATGTGCTTCTCATCTGAAACCTGAGTGTGACTGTGGGCCCCTGAAGGACCATATTTTACCACCCACAGCAATCTGTCCAGTGGTACTGGTGAGTGTTTGTGTATCATTCTGGTGTAACTGGGAATGCTCTGAGTAACTGGTACACTACACCTCTAAATTCTTCTTGGGCTAATTTCCACTATTCAAGACAGAGCTATGCTGATCTGAAATACCTCACTGCTTCAGAGCAGAACACATTTGTTCACTGGATTTCCTTTATCCATCCTTCATTTCACAGTACACTTTTTAGTAAGGTGTGCTCGAACTGAAGCTGACTCAGGCTTTATCACTTAGTCATGCAGTACTTACCAGAAATTGTATAGGCAGAACACTTATGCAGTTTCCATATTTCATAGCTGTAACTTCCCAGAATAATGAAGTTATTCTTATGGGTGATTTTGCTGGGGATGCACGTTATATATCTGCAAAGTTGATGTCTCTCATTTAGGTCAGAGGCTACCAAAACTGATGACACAAACCTGGAAAAAGTTATGCACTGCCACTCATTATCTTTTTAAAATAAAAATTATTGGACAATAAATCTATCTACAAAATAATTAGTTAATTCAATAAATACAGAAATGAAATATGCATGAAGAAAGTAACTACAAAAGCCACAATCCTCCATAGGAAGAGAAGCAGGTCTATTCAAAGAAAATATCCATTTCCAAAATCCAAATTGTTTCTAAATAGAAATTATTTTATAAAAAAATTATTTTATATTCAGTATGCACTACATTTTTAAAAATAATATAGAAATTGAGTGGCTAGAACTTTGGTTTGTTATAATAAAATATAGCAACTAAGAGATGTTAGATAAATACTTTTGTAAAGGTCAACCTAGAAATTAATAAAATTACTCAATTTGCACCCACTTAGGATTCATTTTGTAATTATCTGTAAAATACTGGCTGTATTTTTAAATGCCTTAATTTAAAAATATTAAGAGCTTTTCATTTTCTCAGGCCACATAAATAGAAGGAAAGAATATGACTTGATATCGCAAGCATAGTCATTCCTAATTCTAAATTTCTTCATCTAAGATTTATTAGAAAATCTTTAGAAAATGAAATTAATTAAAAATAACACATCATGTGAAACTCACTTACATGTTCAGTTAACTTGGTATCATTTTTATTAAAGTGTTAGCTTAGAGAAAAAGGACCTCTAGAATTTTTACAGTATTTTATCCTTCTCTTAAAGTATAGTAATTGTAATGGTTTCAGTGCATCTTTGATCTCACATTTTAATGTTTGAAAACATTTTGTTATGTCACCCTACTACCACACTGCTGATGAATAATCCTACTCATGGGGGGAATCAATCCTTTTTGTCGCTCTTGTAGTCAAATATGAGATGGATTCTTATTATTATTCTATTGCTTCTCTCTTTGAGAAAATCAAAGGAAAAAGTTTATTTGAATAGTCTTCTAATCATCTTTAAAAACTTTACAGTGTTATTTCTAGACACTTGTGAATCTCAAGATTCATTTTTAATCACTAAATATTTCTTTAGTGCTAATCAAGATTTATATTTCAACATTGCCAGTTTTCTAGACAGTGGTATTCTCCACAATGAAGTATTTGACTCCTATGGATTATTTCATCCTTTTCAAATGCCTACCTTTTACTCCCTTTCATGATATTGCACTCTGCCAGTCCTTTTTCTGTTTCTCTGCATATCTGACCCCACTGTCTTTGCTGGGTACAATGGCAACCTGCCTACATTTTTGCTTCCTTGTGTTCTACTTTCCTGAGTTAAAAGTTTACTTGAAAAGAGGAGTCTGGTTCATTTAGTTGATTTTATTGCCATCTTAATTTATTCAGATCATGTTTCTCTTCTGAATCTCAAATGTACAAACCTGCCCCATCTTATTTTAATAGATTATTATTAAGTGTAGTAATCATGCCTCTTACACATTGACCACATAAACTTTTCCAGGAACTATGCCAAGAATATTAATTAACTGATTAATTAATTTTTATTGAATGTCTAGTATTTGCCATACACTATTATGGATAGTAACAAAATTGTAAGAAGCAAAAATAAATATTTGCCTTTGTAGAGCTTTCTTTCTCCAATGAGGAGAAATAGACAATAATACAAATGAATAATACAAATAGATACATCACTTAGTACCTTATTATTTAAAAAAAATAGAAACAAAGACTACAGTAAAGATTAACAGGGAGAGAGGCTGGGGATTTAGCTCAGCCACATAAGTCCCTGCCTGGCAAGCATGAGGCCATGAGTTCAATCCCTGATACCCAGATAAATAAATAAATAAATACAGGGATATAACATTTAGGAATATAGGATGGTTACAAATGATTACAATGGTTAATATTGGAAATTTGTCAAAAGATTAGCTATCAGGTGCCGTGATCACACACACAGGGGATATATATATGTATATATATATATATATAGAGAGAGAGAGAGAGAGAGAAAGTATGTACTCATACACATACACACACATAAGCATACAGGAGTGAATTTTGTAAGGAAATGAACATACTAATTCATAGTAACTATTTCTCCTTGTATTTCTTTGTTGTCAAATAAGATCATGAGTTTGGTTTTGGTCTCATTGGAGTTTATTGTTATTTGTGACTCAAGGATGCCTTTACACTGCACAATACCAGGACAGTTTCAACTCAGTAATAGCAGAATTGTGAATTTTGTAAGACTGGAACAAGCAAACAGAATACAAAAACAAAAGATGACAGGACTATTCCTAATACCAAGTTACTTGTAAAGTAACTATTATGAGTGGTGTATCCAAAGGAACATGTTTATTTCACAAACACATACAGACTAGAATCTCCTGTTTTCAAGTAAAAGGATCTGTTCTGGGATCTACTGCTTGGTTATGTGGCATTTATCACATGAGTAACTCCATCTTGACTGGGTCTCATCAGTGGGACTTGGACAGGAGCTCAGTCCAGAGTAATGGTCTCTCATTCTTTAAATAATATTTAAGTGTTGTCTGTATAGCACTTAGATATGCTAATTGTATTTTCAAATAAAAACAAGAAATCCTGGGACTGCAATTATAATAAAAGACAATCAAGAGAGTTCACTGAAAACACAGTTGTGCAAAGAATTGAGGGTTGGAAGGTGTCACCATGTGGATGTCTAGTGACAAGAGTTTCAGAAACACACGAGCCAGACAGGACTGGATTCTGAGGCTGGAGGTGCACAACCATCTTGAAGGCTATTGAGATTAGTGGCTGGACCTGAGTATGGAAGGGAACCATCTTGAAAAGACTATCAAAGATGTCACGAGATTTTCATATCTTATAAAGCAATATAGGCTATTGTAAGACATTTACATTTTACTCTGAATTCAGTAGGAAGTTTTTAAAGGATTTTGATGAAAGAGAAAATGATCGACTTGTATTTTGAAAGCACCAATGTGTTTTGTGAGCATGCGACAATTGGAAGAAAATAAAACACTTCTGTTTTCTTGGGGACATGGGGAGTTGGATCATTGGCTGACAGTGAAGCTAGTGTAAGATTTGGAAGGAGTTTGAGAATTGGGAAGATGTTACACTGCTTTTTTCCAAATATAATGAGCAGAGAGAAGCAGGGGAGGTAAGGATGTATGCACAATAGCAACTCTTAAGAACTGGTAGTGAAATTTAATCTAAGAAATTAGGAATACATACACACAAAGTGTGTGAAACAAGAGTGATATTAGGAACAATATATTGGAGACTACAATGCAGTCAAAGGTGATTGGAGTTAAGGTTAATGGCATCAGATTGTAACATTAAGCACAAACAGATTCTGAAGGGGTTGCAATTATTGATGAGATATATTAGTTCTTTTAATTCTCACAATAAACAATATAATTAGTACAGGTTTAACATATGAAGAAATAAAAGGAATAAATAAGTTTTCTAGAGTCACATGCTAATAAAAAGCAACCTAGGACTGCAGTCTGTAACAGTTAAGCTTGATTGTGTAAACTTGATTGTGTAGGGAGGGAGCCTCCCAGAGGATCGGCGGAACACGCTTCTGGATGTGTCTTGGTGGGTCTTGGAGGCCCACTGCTGAGAACCCTATTGGGTTCCCGTCTCTTCCTTTCTAGTGTTGATCCCTACTTTGCTTCACAGTCACTACAAACTAAATGCCTTTGCTTTGCCAGTTCCCCCCATCAAAATGCTCCTTTCCTGGACCCTGGCCACCCTGGACTAAACCTCCTGAAACTGTGAGCTAAATCAAACCTCTCCTCCTTGACACTGTGGGCATCAAGGACTGTGTCCCAGTGACAGTAAAACTGACCAACACAGAGACCAAATCTTAGCACTCTGGAGCCATATGCAAGATTATTTTTACTATTCTTTTGCTAAATCCCTATTGTCTTATCTCAGGGACTAGAAACTGCATACTCCAAATTTCCCAAAGCAGAAACCTAAAAATTATTTTGCATTCTTCATCATCATTATCAAATTAACCACTAGGTATCCTATTCTAACGTTCTTAATCATGTCTCTTTGTCTAACTTCCTCATGTACCACACTAAACAATTTTCTCCCTAACTGCACCTTATTAGCAGCCATGCTGAATTCCCCTCTTTCCTTACATCCCCAACTAGGTTTTGGGTGTACATTCTAAAATGTAACTATGGTATGTCATTTTCATGCATAAAAGATTTTCAGTGATTCCTTATTTAAATTCCCAACTTCCTAGCATGGTAAACAAGGTGCTTTACAGGATCAACGCATCCAGTCCCTCATAAACTGCCTTACCAGAAATCAGGGATAACTGACATACTTGTAGTTTGCTGAGTGTGCCTGTTTTGGTGACCCTTTGAGTCTCATATGTATTAATAAATCAGCTATCATTACTTCATTTAGAGAAAGTTCTCTAGTTTGCTAAATAAGTATTAAAGATTATTTTCATATACTAGAATAAAGACATCTACAATTACACTAATTACCTGTTTTAAATACTCATACTTTAAACAGGTTAATGAAGTTATTATCCTAAGTTGCTCAAACTTATGAGCACTGAAGATTTTCATCTGTGAATTCTCATTAATTTCCAAAAAATGCTCACAATTTGTTACCTGCCGTAAAGTGTTAAAATTTAGTCCAAGTAAAACTCCATAAGGTAACATAATAGTTTTTGGGTTTTTAAATTTTTAAATACTGGTTTTCTTCTTTAAAATTATTTGTCCTAGTGTCTTAAGTTAATGCTCTCTAGAACACTAAAGGAGTTTCAGATTTGGTTATTACAGTGGCCGCAAAGATCATCCTTATGTTCTAAAACTTTTCAAAGGAAGAAATTATGATATCCTGCTTATGAAATTTTCTCTTAGCTTTTGACTCTAAGCTCTGGGGTTACTTAGTCTGTGAGCTATACGAACTCAGCTCACATAACCTTGGGTCATACCAGATGCCAAAAGGTCAAGATCCGTGGCAAAAGTCTACTGATGTTCTAGTTAGCAGATTTTAAAAAGTTCTACCACTGCTCTCAGATCCCTGTCTTCCCTGAACACTTGTTATTTGCTTTAGGCTTCTTGTTCTGTAGATTTACACCTATTTTTATGGCTATTAGCACATTCCCTTCACCCATGGCAGATTTTTTGTTGCTCTGTGGCTTCTACAGATTAGTAGTTGTAACAATGCCTGTTGCCATAAAAGGTGAGTCTAAATCCACTATTCTGGAACTAAAATCACTATCACATGGGGAAAAAATGTTACCAATGCATCAGGACATCAGATTCAACCACTCTTTTCTTCAGTTGCAATTGGTGCATAGCATACTTTCAGAGGACTATCAAGGATTTATATTTGTTAAAATTCACTTGACCTGGGGTTCATAGCAGATTTCATCTGTGGCTGTGCTTAAGTGCTTACACTGTTCCGTAAAAGTTTACCAGCAAAAGTTATACTGATGGTCCATTATTGATATATTGAGGAGAATCAGAGCTATTTAAAAAGATAGAGTTCTTTCAGTCTTTCTTGTTTAATGAGGAAATATAAACCAAATCAGGCAAAATTCATGATAAAAAATTCTTGATAAGCAACTTCATAAAAAATCATTAACTCATCACAATTGACTGTCAAAACAGATGTTCTGCTTTTAATTAATCCAATAAAATGCACTTTTGGTTCCTGCTACAGACCCTATCCTAAAATCTCAGCTATCTAATCTCATCTAAAGTGATACTGCAAACAATTAATAGTTTCATTTGGAAAATGTACACTTCAGCGCCTGAAAGCTATCCGCTCTGTTGAGTTCTAAATTGTACATCTAACCCAAGACAAACAGGAACTTTGTTATTTTAACCCTTCATAGTTTTACTTAAATTAGCTTTAATTCTTACATTATCTACCTGCATTGAAAGACTTTTAAAAAATAGTTCTATGAAATCCTTTCCTGCAACAGAATGGTATGTTGGATATGTCCCTCATTACCTGACAGAAATCACTTTCATTTCTGTTTATCCTAGTTCATTATCCTTTGTACACTTATGAGTCAATACTGTAGTGTTTTATTTTCTGTACTTTGGAAACTTAAAGTTAAATTTATACCCATATTTGATTATAATGTTGAGTTATATGCTATTCACTTATATGTGCTAACCTATTATTTTATGACTATCCAATCTCTTGGATTAAGTTGTCCACTTTAATGGTCACAAAACTTCTTAAATGATTTTTGATTTTACATATATTTATGTGGTCACAGAATTCAATAAAGTAGGCTACACAGATTCTTAAAGTAATCTCACAGATATAAATCTCATCAACTCTAAAACTATAGTTAACTCTTATAGCCTCTCTTAAGTTTTATGTGTGTTTGTTAGAGAAATTAGTTCTATAGAAGTGCATATGCTTTTTCAATGGTTCCTTAGTTGATGGGTTAGTTTATTAATTCTTCCATCATCAGTCAAAAAAAGAATTGGAATGTGTCATGTGGAAATCACATTTAAGTTGTATTTTTGAAGAGTTAAATGACTCAGGTAAGTATTTTACAATATATTTAGCTCCAGGGCTGGGATTTAGCTCAGCAGCGTAAGCACATGTCTGGCAAGATCTAGGTTGTGAGTTCGATCCCCGGTACCAAAACAACAACAACAAAATGTATATATTTATACATTTATTCAACAACACTAATGTATATATTTAGCTCCATGACTTAATTTAGATTTAACCATGTATAAAATTATTTTAGTACCACTTAAAAGCACGGTTTTTACTCTCTAAATGGAAGGTGTTAACAATGTAATGATTTAATATTAGTATTTTAAGATTGATAATTTGCATCATAGGAATGACATAATGTTAATATGCTATTTAGATTTGACATCATATGCCAGACAAGTATGCACTGTTCATGCACTAACTACTATTACTATGGCTTTAAGATCACTATTGATACAAAGTGCATACAATTGGTGCAGTGCTAGTTTCCTTCTCCTAATTCCTTTCTTTCCTGCCTTCCTATCTCTTTATCTCCCTCTATTTTTATTCTTTCTTTCCAATGACAAAAGCAACAAGAAAATGAATTGTATCATCATGGAACTTCAATATGTATCCTAAGATGTAAGATATGTATCCTAAGATGTTTTGAAGTTCCATATACTACCAAGGATCAAACTGATAACCTTGTGCTTGCCAGGAAGACGCTTATGCTGCTGAGCTAAACCCATGGCCCCAAAGCATCTTACAGTGCTTATGTATAAAGGGGAGGCTGAATAGATAGATAAGCTAGAATTTGCACTAGTGAGAACATTGTGATGTCTTGTTAGGGAGTTAATCTTTATCAAAAATAAACACGAGACCACTTGACTAGCTTTGTGCTATGGAAAGACAACTTTGGCATTGGTGTGATGAAAAATGAATGTATTTGAAGTGTGGAGCAAAAGAAATTATGAGAGGCTTAGTGTGAGATTGTGATATGAATGGGCAGAGTATATGGGAGATCATAGAAAAAGCTAGAATATTAGGGTTTGATTTTATTTCAGAATAGATAATTTCCATAAAATAGTAATATCTACCACACAGCCATTGATCTCCCAGGGAAGCTCATTAGTTGTAAAAAATTAGGAACTCTGAGAGTGCTTTATTGGATGTTATCCTTAATACCATCCAAGATAACCTTGGGATCTGATAAAATTGTTAATGTATGAGTGTAATGAATAAGGGTGGAGGGAATAGCATAGCTTTCATCAGTTTCTAATGTTGAGAGATTTTTTTATCTGAGGGATGGAAGAACAATGATTTCAGTAGAAATCTATAAGATTTCCCTTAGGGAAACACAATTAGTAATAAAAAGAGAAAGTGAGCCTTATCTTTTTAAAGAGCATTGTTTGTAAGTGGAAATGATTTAGAGAGGAAAAGGATAATTTATGATAGACAGTAAGTAGTTCCAAAGAACTCAGTGAAAAGTCTTAGAAAAAAGTTGGGATGAGGAAGGCTAAAGAGAATGAAATAAAAGTGGAATAATATCCAGGAAGGATAGATGATTGGATACTAGAGTTTTAACATGAACTCTGGATAAGTCACTTCCATCAAATAGTTCTAGAATGTTCACAAAAGATTTTTGTCTAAAATATAAAAAGAAATTTTATACATCCATAATAGGCAAACAATCCAATTAAAAAAGAAAGAACTAAATAGGATATTAAATACATACACACAAATAATAAGCAAATGAATTTATACTCACTTCTTTACTCACCAGTAAAATGATCATTGCAATCTCATATAATAGTGCTCACTTTGGCAGTAGATATATATCATATAATGTTCCACATCCATCCCAATAATTAAGGAAATGAAAATTACTAGGCATTGTTACGAAGGAAAGACGTGTTCACGTATTGCAGAGTAATTTGGTTCAAGTGCTGCTTGACAGTTTACCTGAAATATATGAATTCTAGTTTCATCATTAATTTTATGTGATGCAAATTATTAACATTATTTTCTTACATTTTGTTTAAAAAGTGAAATGCAATGCATTCATTTATGAACATTTGCTTTACATTTATGCCTAGTGTGTTGGAAGCACTCAGTCAATATCATCTGTTTTAAGCACGATGCTGGAATTTAAAATGTCACTTGAATCTTTATAAAATAACTACTTACTCATCAAATAAAATTTTAAAATGTACAAAAGAAAATATTTAATATTTGTATGGTTATATTTTTAAAACATTTATAAATAGGATCTTACTAAAATTAACTATTTGAGTTTAATATTTTCTTACTTTTGTAATTACACTGAATATAACATGTATTTTAACACTTAATATAAATAAATGTTTATGTGTTTTCATATATGTGGAACACCACTATTAATGAGAACATGAGTAAACAATAGTGTTGAAATGCTGTTTGTGTTTATTATCTTACCAATTCTTTATTTTATTACGAGGAATGACTTAGTGAATATCTGTATGAAGAATGACTTCTATTTTCCCTCCAATCATATTTCCCATGCTGGACTATTATTTTTCTGTAACAGATTCAGATTTTATGACTTTTTATATCTTTCTGTAGCATATTTCATTGGATAACAAAAAGATATGGCAAAGCATAAATGCATTTCAGCATCAGAAAACCAGTGATTGGAATGTATTCTATAACCAAAAATTTGATATGAAATAAACAACTGACAATACAAATTTTATGGTTAACTTTAGGTGATAATTAGATCTCATTCTGATACAAAATCATGTTATCAGAATATCCAATAAAATTGGTATTCAGCAGCAGGAAGTTTTTTGATGTAAAACTATAAGTACATTGAGCACCATGCGTTTTTGGGAACAGTGGTGTGTTCTTCCTGGAATATATTCTCACGTTATAGTCAACTATTATTCTCCAAGAATGAAGAGATTTTGAAAAAGTACCAATGCGATAAATGATAAAGTTTATTAGCTCACAGAGAAGACAAAACTATTTGAAAATATAAGTGCTAAACCATTTTTTTAGCTTTGAATCCAATGGTCCCAGTTCTACATCTCTTCGTCTTCGCTGTTAGTGCAGCTTGGCCAAGTTGCGTTGTGACTGCAACAGCAGTAGAAGGATCCCTAAGTATAACACCCTCCGGGAACCATATGCCGTATTAACTTCTCCTCTTCCGCTCTTACTTGCTCTTCCACGATTTTAAGATTTCTAAATTATATATTGTAAATATGGTGATTAAGCCTTAAATAGCATAGAGTATGTGAAATCTTTCCCCGGAGCATGTGTTACACTAAGTCATTACTCCTCGGAGCGTCACAAGTTGTGTTAGAGAGTTAAGTATGGCGTCTCTTCTTCGCAGCCCCAGTATTATGGGATGTTTCTGGGGTTTTTTTCCCTCCTATCATTCCCTTGTCCTTAACCAGAGTTCCTCATGATGAAGCCCATGCTATACTGCAGCCTGTTAAAGGAGGAAGGAGACGTGAAGTCTGTGTGACTCTGAAATTTGGATTTCGAGTTCCCTGCAACTGTGTTCGCTGGGATAGTTATAGAACTTCTAGAAATGGAGTGTGGTGAGGAGGTGTGAAAGCCTAAGGATGAATCTTGCCGCACTGAGCTTGTTTTTATATCATTTTGCCTGCTTCACTCTTCTTTTCCATTTACCTCTTTAACCTTTAACTGTAGTTACTAAAAATATCTATTTCCTTGAAATTCTTTAAGTAATCTACCAAAAGTTTGTACCTGGTCAATTTTCTTCTTATGTTGAAAGCATAGGGATAAAGTAGGTTGTCAGTTTTCACTAAAAGTTTCATCAATGTCATTACTTAATATTCATTTAATTAATATTCATTATAGATAATTCATAATTGTCATCGTAGTAATGATAGGCAAAGAGAAACCTTCCTTTTTTTCCATGTTTGAAAATCGAACTCAGACTCAGTTTCAGGGTATTATTCATAAGAAATAGCTCAGATAGCACCTTTTATTTATGCACTCTAAAAAATGTATAGAATTAAGTGAGGTTGTTTCCACTCAAGCACTACAGTGCTATATTTTTTATGATATACTGTAAATCTACATTATTTTTCATTTGACCTATTTTTCATGTACATTAAAGAATAGGGAGTAGGAAAAAGGGAGACAGGAATATAATCATAACTACACTGCAGGAATGAATCATTTATCTGTCACATCATAATAGTTAGATTGGCTTTTTTTGGTTCTAAGGAACCCATTTTTATGTTTATTTGGTTCATATTATGTAGAATATACAAATACATCTGCAAGCAGTGTATTTTCAAGAAAAAAGGTCATATGTTGTGGCCAACTATATTTTCTCTACCTGAATAAAAATGGTAAAATTTTAATTTTGTGTTTTTATTTTTAATAGAGCTATAAAACATTCCCACAAGTTTCTGTGATATTTCTTGTCAAAAATATTGAGGTGCCTAGGGCAAGGAATATTTTTTTGAAGGAGACAAATTTGTGCTATGTTAGTTTTGTCGTGATGTATAGAAGAGCCAAAACTAAGGGCCCATAATGTAATTTAGAAGTCCAGTGGAGAAAAAAATCTGAGAATCTAAAATATTTACTTGCACATAAGCTCTGATAAAACAGAATTTAAAATGTTAAAAATAAAAATTTTACATAGATTCAAGCAAAATATATCTCATACATATGCCTCTGATTCAAAAATGATGCTTTAATCATTACACAATTTATTGAAAGTGATATACAAAAGTAGCTTATTTAAACAGACAATATGAAGCAAAATAAAGTACTGAAAATTCATCCCAAAATTAAGCTACAACTTAAAAACTCATATCATGAAGCCATAAAAATCTGACAATAGTGGTTTGTTTGCATTTCCCCCTTAAGTTTCATAGTAGCTTAGCAAAAAATAAAGGAAAAAAACATGTTTGATAATACTGTTTTAGGGAAATTTTTTTGGTTTTTTTTTGTAACTGAAACCTAAAATTGATTGTTTCAGTATGACACTGTGTAGTCATCTTAGCAATATTCTGGTAATAATGTAATAGAGTTACATGGAAATCATAAGTAATCAAAAAAATAAAAAAATTGAGATTTATTTTTTCTAACAAGTAGCACAAATTTTTAAGGGAGAACAAAACCCAGTTTTGGCAATAACATGTAGAGTAGACTATTTTTATTAAACACTAATGGGACTAAATAACCACTGATTAAAGATTCTAGAAACAAGATTCTCTTTGCATCCTTCAAAGGAAGATTGAGGAAGTGGCAGGAAAAGTGTCCAGGTAGAATTAAATGTTATATGTCATTGTCATCTGTTAATTTTGATTTGTTAAATGTAATATAAACTAGACCCCCTTATCGCTCTCTAAATAGTTAAGAATAGATGCCGCCTTATAAAAATAACCCGTGACTTTAATGATTTCTTGTGAAACAGTGATCGTGTAGTATTTATGTACATACTGTCTTCCATTTTAGTGTTAAATATAGCTGGTCTATTTCTCATTTTTTTCTTGAAACCTGAGGAAAAAGTGATTTGTGTCCATGCTGGTTCAGTGTTCGGTTTTGTACAATGATCTCTGTCTCAATTGTGTATTGATTTCCTTCTTCAAACTCGTTCCACTGCACAGGAAAAAGTGATAGTCTCATTGAGGCCTTGTCCACTCCTTGCTGTTCAGTTTGGATGGTAAAATCTATCACTTAAATTCTAACCCTAATACTATCTAGAACTTTTGATCTTCTCAGTCACATATGCCCAAGGAACTGTAACACTGAAGGAAAATGCCTCTATACTGATGTTTTTTGTGTTATTACATGACTCTTAATTCATTCCAACTATCAATATTTCCAAATTATTTTGTTTGGTTATGATTCCCTAAATATTTTCAAATCACTCAATGCCTATAGTCTCCCAGGTTTGTTTTTTATATCTTGTAGTCTTTGTTTTACGTCTTCTAAAACTCTACTTTTCTCCCGTTGCACCTTTAATAATATGTTAATTCTCTAATTTACTTAAGAAAAAATTCAGACAAGTTGTGATCCACTTAACAATATCATGGTCTAGGCCCATTGGGCCAACATCATTATAACTTTTCATTGTGTGGTGTGGAATCTCTATCAGCGGAACAACTATTCCTTCTCATATGCAATGTAATTTCTTGTGTTTTCTCACGGGTTAGATTCTTGTCCAACTCTTCACAGAGCCATAAAATTATGCAGGTGTGTACCTAGTCTCACTGTGTGAAATTTTTTCCTACTTCCTACGCGCTCCACATTCATCTAACTTCCATTTGCAATAATTAATCCAAATCTGCTCTTGCCATCCTTACTAAATCCAATTGCCCTGTCTTACACTGGATTCCCAAGGTTGAAGTGTTGAAGCATGGATTAAGCTTGGTGTGATGGAAAAGAAAGGGAAGACTTCAGAACCAGTGGTTAAGAGAGAGAGAAGCAGAAGGAGGAAAGGACGAAGGTTGAACATGAAAATAGTCATAAAAATAGTTTAGTCTTTACTGGAAACATGATGGATTTAGGCCCAAAGTCATACCATAGGACGCTTAACTTAAACCGGGGGAGCAGTCTTGTATAGTCGTCCTAGTCCATCTTTGGTCATGACTCCTCAGAACAGTAGGCATTCCTGGATGACACTGCTTCTGCAAGCAAAGGAGATATCTTTGGAAAACAGGCATCGCTCTGAGTGTTCAGTAGTTAGAACCCACAGCAGCTGCTGTGGGAAACTAGCAGAGGATCTGCTTTGGGTTCTCAGCAGGGTTTACTGAAGACCCTTTCCAAACTGAGATTTGATTTTATTTACTTTTATTATTGATTTTCATAATTCTTTGCAGCTCTTGACACTGTCTTAATGCTCTTCTCTCATAGACGGATGGTTGACATATGTAAAGAGAATGTTTAAATATCCAAATAAAATTACAATAAAAGACTTTAAAATATCTAGTTCCCCTGAAAATACACTGTCTTGCTTTTAACACATCCTTGTCACTTTCTGCAGTGGTTCGGGTAATCCTTATTTTGTGAGTCTCTTTAGTTGTGCCACCTCAGCTGCCTCAAGGTCTTGAATCAGTTGTTTACTTTACATATTTGTTTAGCTTCAGGGAAGATTCAGGATCTTGCAGGAAACCAGACCTGATGGATAAGAATGTACCACAGTGTCTTTACGAGCCTCTCTTTCTGTCGCATGGCCCTTGACGGCAGTGCTTCTATCAGACCTAAGGAAGACATTCACAAAATGGACTTTAAGAAATGCTAAGTAAAGCGACAAGAGTGATGGAATAAATGTGTTTGAGGTGTGTGTGAGGGGGTATGTCATAGGGAATTAATAACGATACATTATTTATTCTAATAAATTTTTAAATTCAAACATTTACCACACATTTTGGCCACCTGCTATGTTCCATAATGCTCATCCACTATATTTCTTCTAGTTTTCATTTTTCCTCTCCCAGACATGCTTTATCGGTGTTGGTAAATTCCTGGCTTCATTCCACTCTTAAATATACGTTTGGCTTCCATTTTCCATTTTGATCTCAAATAGCTATGGTCTTTCTAAATTATCTTATCCAGTTTAAGGACTTCAACTGCCACTTTTGAATCTGTCTATGAAACCTTTTTCCACCACACCCATCCGGAGCTGAATGATCTGCTTCATGCTACGAATTTCTTTCTAGAGTCCACAGGGCCTCATAGTGGACACAGCAAGATCTGAATCTAAAAAGTGTTCTGCGAAACAGTGCTTTCTGACTAGCGAATGCACCACCACCATTACCACCAACCACATGGAAGGGCTGATCTTTTTGTCAACAGTTTTCAGTTCTGACAGAGACTAGATGTTTTACCAGTATTTCCTGAGTAAATGGATAACCTCTGCCTCTCCTTTGATTTCTGTCAGTTACCAGTCTTTCCTTGAGTCAAGAAGAAAACTTCCCAGTGGCATAAATACTGAGTAAAAGTTAAGACAAATATGCGACAAGGAGGCATATTTTAATCATTAATAATTCTTAATTGAATTTTATGGTTCCAAACTAATAAACCTGAGTTGAAAGCAAATAATAAAGTGATATTCCTAAAGGTGAGATAAACTTCATACTTGGTTTCTAAGGTGCCACTTGAAGCATTTGTTTTTAAAATTCTGAAGCTTGTGATTATTATGATTTTTGTATTTATACAAAATATTAAATAGATAATAATATGAAATGTCTCACTTCTAAAATAAAGTGATATTGCAGGTAGAGATTTTAAAGGAAGTATTTTCAGAATTCTAAGAGTCAAAATATTTTCATCTAATGGTAATTATATTTAAAATAAGATTTTAAAAATATAGCTAAAGCAATAGTCTTTTATTTAAAATACCATAAATATCTGCTCAGTGTAGTTTAACAATGAAAATTGATCTTTATTCCAAAATGAGATTTTTTTATTTATTCATGTTGCCTTATGTATAGTTTTTCTATAGTTATATAGAATCTCATATGACTTTACTGGCCGTAATTATCCCTAATTACTGTATCTTTTCAGTGAATATTACGCAAACACAGCATTTTTAACAAACAAATGCAGTAGCACCTTTTATTAAAGAAGTTCTAAGGAACTTCTATGTTAAAAATGAAATCAAACTTGTTTGAGGCAATTTACCTGCTTCTTTACAAAGATTCACCCATTATCTCCATTATTTTCATTCTACAATTAGATGGGTCTAATAACTGGGTGAGAGCATTATACCACAACATAAATAAAAACGCATACAGAATTTTTAAACATTAACATACATATATATGTATATGTATATATAGAGAGATACTTCAAGATTCTTGTATAAAAAGTATTTAAATTTGATTAGAATTTGCTCTTAACGAACATATGACTATAGCAATTTGTATGTGACTTAATTCATCTTATTTCCCATACGACATTTCCATTATGAAGTAGTGTGTATCTATTTGCAACTGTGAATCCCAGATTCTGTATATCAAAACAAAGTTTCATGAAACTTATGTCCTAATCCAAGTAAAATTCTCAGGAAGATATGGTAACACTGAAAGCTTGAAAAAAATGTATAGAATCTCAGTTTATTGCATATAGCTTCTTGGAATCTTTATGTCAAAGCGTATTGTATTATCTTCACGAATACCAATTATTTCTTTATATAAGTATCATTTCTTTATTTATTCAATATGCATTTATTGACTATGCATATTATCCAGGTTCTATAGAAACAAAGCTAAGTAATTTGCCGATTCAAGGCCTCTGTGTGAACCAGCAGCCTCCCATGACCCCCAGTTTCTGTTTGCATGTACTATTTCCCCAGTGTTTTGTACAATCTCAAAGTGATATATTGCATATCCTTTTAAAAGAAGGTATCTTAGGTGCATAAAAGTGTTCCACTTGGAACAAATATACTACTGAAATAAGTTGAGCTTGCTTAAGTAATGCAGACATTTTATTTTACAAAAATCACACTACTAATTCTGAACTTTTCCCAGAATTACTCTTAAATTGGATCAGAAAAAGTATGTCAGTTCTGTAACATAAAAATATAGGCTTAATAAATGATTGCTTAGATACTTTGAGTTAAAAATGACTTGTTCACAAGATATATTCTATATCCTGGTAACCTCTATGTAGAATTGTCAAAAAATAGTGGCACCTCTAGAGGCTTACTGAATTCTTGAAGATTTTGAGGACGTCATGCATGTAAACTTTCAAATCCAGTCACACAAACTGATGCATTTACTCGGAGTGGCTAGTATGCCAATGTACAGCTCATTACATGGCAGAATTACTATTTGAGCTAATAGGGCTTAAATATAAACTGTCCATGCAGATCTCAAGTGATCCTGTTTTAATAGATGTCAGATACTCTTTATTGCTACCCTCTTATTTCAGTAACATTTTAATTAATTCACACTGATTGAATAAGTGTACATTGAGACTTGTTTCCTAATGAGAGTGCATTTAGAGGAAAGGTTCTGCATCATTCTGATATCCTGTGGGTAATTATATTCTAATTACATGGTCAGGGGAAAAGAGTCTATAACTCAGTACTGATATTGTTCGTTGGACCCAATTAATTACATCCACATAATGAAAGTTCATGATAAGGTTGACTGACAGTCAGTGTAAAAGTTTAACTCAATTGAATCTTAACCTAATGTGAGTACAGGACTGGATTTTAACCTGGTTAGAAAGTTCTTTGGCATGAGATCAGTGGGTAGTTAGAGGGAGAAAGGATAAAAATAAAACCTATTGTAACCTCTTTGTTTTTAATTGAAAGTCTTCACCAACAACAATGAAAAGGAATGATAAGATTTAGCTATAAATACTACTATCAAAATTTTTCCATTATCTTCAGTGTTTGTTTATTTTTATTCCAAAGAGGAGCAGTGCACTACCTATACAATGATAAATTTCTGGCTCATATTTTGTAAAAAAAAAAAAAAAAAGAGCACGAACCAATAGAAAGTTTATAGTTTAAGAACATAAAATTTGCAGGTAGTAATTTCATATCCTGAGTTTTTGGGAAGGTCTAGCCACTAACTACATTAAAACTTTAACTCAAACATACAGAAACATTACTACATATATACACACTCACAAATTAGTATCTATTAACTATCTACTATACATATACACACTCATAAATCTGTGTCTAGTAATTATATGTAAAACACAGATGCTAAAAAGCCTACTAAGATATAAACACCAATAATGAATCATGTTTTGGAGATAGATAATTTCAGTATTTTTTCTTTGCTCAGTATTAGGAAAGGAAGTTATCAAGGATTCAGGAAAACAGCAGTGAGAATTCTGTTCTTCCTCCCTCTAAGCTGCACTTCTTTTCCTCTCCTTTATCCCCTTACTTTCCTTCTTTGATCTCTTCTGTCCACTCCTGCTGCATTCATTCTTTCACTAAAAGCCTCACCATAGATGTCATTGTTCACAAAACATAAATCTGTTGTTCCTCATCTCTTTATAAGTAACATTTATTTTTGATAAACATGTTCTAAATCCCTTTTGCTGAGTTCTTAAACAGGCCACAGAAACTAAAGAAATTTCTTCAGTTCTAATGCAACTAAAGCCATTAAGAATGTATAGAGAGCCATTTTTTTCCAACACGGTTTATTAAAGAGGCTATCCTTCTTCCAGTGAACATCTTTAGCCCCTTTGTCACATATCAGGTGGCTGAGTGTCTTTGTACTTATCCTTGCATCCTCTAATCTGTTCCATTGATCCTCAGGTCTATTTCTTTGCCAGTACCATGCTGATTTTATCACTGTGGCTTTGTAGTACAGTTTCAAGTCAGGAATTGAGATGCCACCTGCCTTGTCTTTATTGCCCAGAGTTGCCTTTGCTATTTTAGGTTTCTTCTGTTTCCAAATGAATTTTAGGAGTGTTTTCTCTAGATCTGTGAGGTATGTCAATGGTATTTTAATTGGGATTGTGTTAAATCTGTATAACAGTTTTGGGAGTATGGCCATTTTCACAGTGTTGGTTCTTCCTAGCCAAGAGCAAGGAATATCCTTCCATTTTCTAATATCCTCTTCAATTTCCTTTCTTAATGCAGTATAATTTTCAGCATATAGGTCTTTTACATGCTTAGTTAGGTTGATTCCTAAGTATTTCATTTTTTCAGATGTTATTGTGAAAGGCAATATTTCCATTATTTCTCTCTCGGTGAGTTTCTTGTTTGTGTACAGAAATGCTATTGATTGTTGAGCTTTGACTTTGTAGCCAACTACACTGCTGAATTTGTTTATTACCTCTAGTAGTCTTCTAATGGTGTTGGAAAAATTGGCTCTCTACATGCAGAAGAGAAACTAGATCCATGCCTATCATCATGCACAAAACTAAAGTCTAAATGGATCAAGGACCTAAACATTCAAACAGAAACACTAAATCTAATATAAGATAAGGTATGTAGAAGTCTTGGAGACATAGGGGTAGGCAGAGAATGCATGAACAAAATGCAAACTGCACAGGAAACGCTTTAGAGAATCAACAAGTGGGATCTCATATTATTGAAAAGTTTCTGCACTTCAAAAGAAATCACCAAAAGAGTGAAAAGAAAACCCACAGAATGGGAAAGAATTTTAGCCAACAACCCCTCAGACAAAGGACTTATATCCAGAACATATAAAGAGTTGAAAAACTTCAGGCCCCCCAAATTCAAAGACCCTCTTCAAAAATGGGCATCTGAGATGAACACATAGTTCTCAGATGAAGATATACAAATGGCAAATAAATACCTGAAGAAATGTTCACCATCACTGGTCATTCGAGAAATGCAAATTAAAACAACACTGAGATATCATCTCACTCCAGAAAGAATAGCTGCCATCAAGAAATCAACTGAAAACAAATGTTGGTGAGGCTGTGGGGAAAAAGGAACAGTGCTCCACTGTTAGTGGGAGTGTAGACTGGTACAACCACTATGGAAATCAGTATGGAGAATTCTCAAAAGACTAGGATTGGAAGATTTATTCAACCCAGCTATTTCCCTCTTGGGTACTTTCCCAGAAAAACTGAAAAGTTCATATCACAGTGATATATGTGCACCCGTGTTCATATAAGCACAATTTGTAATAGCTAAATCTTGGAAACAACCAAGATGCCCATCAACCACATGTGGATGAAAAGTGGATGAAAAAGATGTGGTATTTTTATACAGTGGAATATTACTCAGCTATGAAGAAGGATGATCTTGAGGTCTTCATAGGTAAATGGAGACAACTTAAGACTATCTTCATTAGTGAAATAAATAACAACCATATTTACAAATATCACATTGTGTCTCTAGTGTAAAAAGTAATAAGAAATGTAGGAGTAGTAAAACCCAAAATGTATAATTGCTACTGTGAAAAAGGAAAAGAAAGTGCTCTAAAGGATATAACTGCATGTATGTTTAAGTGTGTAAGATAGATGACCATATTACTGTTTTTGTTAGATCATGGCACGGAACTGTTAATAGTCTCACTGTTTGAATGTGTACTTTGTATGGTTTAATTTTGTAACATGAACAACTATTTCCAAGATGATAGGATGTAATTCATCAAGTAGTGATTTCTTAGTGTTTTTTTTTTCTTTTTTTCCTTGGAATTTTGTATTGTAGCTACCCTTTTTTCTGTTTTGTTTTGTTTTGTTTTCTCTTTAAATAAAATTTGAAAAAAGAGTGTATACAGAATGTAAAGGTACCACATATTACAGATAATCTGTATGAACCTATGTGAAGGTGTAAATGAAATAGCCCGCAAAGCTGAGGGAGGTGAAGTACGGTGAGATTAAGATGTCTGTATGAAACCACACCACTTGCACATGCAAAGCAACAATCCTTTTTTTGTTTTTACACAATAGCCATACACTGTTTATTTTCATATCCATGCTTCAATCTTTCGCTGCCGGTAATGCATGAGGTACATTGAGGGGACACACACCACACACCAGCATTAACACAAAGACCCTGAACAAAAGCCATGGAGTCAAGTAAAGGTAACAGAATGAATATAATCTGAGGCCGAGTCTCCCAGATTGAATGATTTTTGTAAAGTTACACTATGGGCATATACATATGCGAATGTTCTTGTGGTAAAGGACAACAGAAATAAGTTGAAGATTGCTTCTTCAGTCATATTGTTTTACAATGATTTTATGATATCTACCCAACTTGGGTTTGTTATTCCTTACTGACGACTTCTTTAATAGAAGAATCAAGGAGGAAAGACAATAACATTAAGTGGTTTTATTTGTCTTTTTCTAAGTGATTTCATATTTAAAATCTATGTTTGAGAGTGTAAAAAATTATCAAAATGTGACCCGGTGTGGTGGTACATGCCGATACCAGTACTTGGGACGCTGAGGCAGAAGGATTGTTGTGAGTTTGAGACCAACCTGGGCTACAAAGTGAGCTCAAGGTCAGCCTGAACTGCATAGTCTCAGCATCTGTCTCAAAAAGACAAAAAAAAAAAAATCAAAATGTGACATGTATTGGAATCGACCCCTCATGCTTAATGAAATTAATGCATATCATAAATAGATATTAATAAAAACTAAAGTAAAAGAAATATATGTTTGAAATGATTTTAATATATGCTTGAAATGATATTAATAATGTATCTCCATAAAGATAATGGAGATAATAATGCATCACTATGGAGATACATTATCAATATTTTCATTGAAAATATTTGTGGTCCTTGAAGTTTTCAAACATCCTTATGCTGTGTACACTGTATCTTGGTTGTATTTCTGTTGTGGACAAAAGCGTGCAAACACTCACACACACACGTACACACACAGGCACACATTTTTGTATTGGGGCAGGAAGGACTCATACTCCCTGCCCTCCCACGCCCTCTAAAGAAAACTCTGCTATATGCGTAAATGATCACATGTTTGAGCATAGAAATAGAACATTTGATGAGCAATTATAATTTAAAAGTAGTGAAATATTCCCAGGTGGCACTGCTTCTATCACTAAACTGTTAATACAAATTTTTAAATTTGACACAAGTGAGAAGTGGTTAGGCAGGAGACCCTGGATAAGATTATAATATACATGAGCCCTAAAGGGCTTTGATTTTACAGTTGTGTTAATCTTAGATATGTTAATGTTTCAGCAGAAAAGAAAAATAATTCATGAATTGTTTAACTGAGGTCTGTACACTGCATTGAAATAATCTTTAGTTAAAGGTTTTAATAAAGACAACAGTAGCTTAAAATTATTTTCTTCTGCCTGTCTTTTAAAACATGTATTGTATTTGTGCATATGCAAATACACACTTAAGAAGTCACAAAACACTACAGTTTTACCAAATTATAAGACTAAAATATAAAAATGAAATTCATAGAATTCAAAAATGTATTGATTTTGTATATCCTAGAGTTGCCCTATATATTTTATTATCATATGTGAGAGAAAAACAGTTCCACCTCCCTAAGAATTCCACTTCATAAAGATTATTTTTTACTCTGGTTTTCTGTCTCTATCTCACGTTAATTTTGATGTCATACATAATTGTACATGAAGGAAAATTAACTATTTAAGAAAAGGTTTATCTGACTACTCTAAGTTTAGTACTGCACCAAATTAGAGTGTTAAATTAATCTATATTGACATGTAAGCCAACTATTTTGCCACGTACACATACATATTTGTATTAACATTTTGAAATACATTTGTTTCTAAGTCACTAAAAACTGAAAAGTTGGTCAACAAAACTAAGTTTTAGGAAAAATGTTTCCTTATATCTCCTTTGCTTAAATAATAGGGCACATATCTGAGGGATTCTGTCACTGTCTTCATTTCAAAATGCTAGTCAGTAAGTTCTTTTGGTTTGCATTTTCTCACTTTGAAGATTAGGGTACCTTGGTTTAGTAGAAAGATTACATGAAACGAAGAATGGGAAAACTACCTTTAAAAATACAAATACCCTTTGTAAGTCCTGATTTTGTTAATTTTACTTTGGTTTTAAAATAATTGATGACCCTTTTAATGTGAATACTGTTCCTATTATATTTTAAGTAAGTAAAAGCTTCAATAATCTCTATCAAAGATTTTTCTTTTGTCCTCTGACAATTTAGATTAAATTGTCAATTTAAAATGATTACACATGAGAAAATATGAGGACAAGAAATATTCTAATACTTAAAAATAATAGAATTTTTAAAAATTATTTGATATTAGATTGAACTTAATAAGTGCCTTGAAGGCAAATGCATCTTTTAAACTCATTATCTGTACTGTGTATTCCATTTAATATTAAAAGATACTGATTAAATAAAATCAATCACATTCCTCTGTAGTCACACCTCCCTTTTGATTAAATAAAAATATAAAGTTCCTGTGTTAATTCTGATTAAAAATATATTACATTTAGAATTATATGCTTGTAATAATTTTCAGAAAACTAAAACATTTACACTGCTGATACCTGATGTTGAAAAATAGGTACAGAAGACTAACGGAAAGAATACAATATCTGAGTTTGTGTTCTAACATGTTATTACATTTTTTTAAAATCCGGGTCCCATGATTTTCTTGTTGTAACTCAAGAAAAAACTACTGAAGGTGCATTCACTTAATATATACTCTTTGCCTAAAGACTCTACGAGCTCAAATATAGATTGTGTGGATCACCTCTCCCTCTGTGAATTGCTAATGTTGCCCTCAGAAGGCCGAGGGGTGCTGGTGACATTCTCAGGACTGGTGGTTCCCTCACTTGCATGATAACTTCTAGCCCCAGCCAAGCCCTGGGTTTCACTTGCTCCTATTTCTGATCCTTAGTCAACTGCCTTCCTGAGCTCACGGGAGCAGGGAGCAATGGTCACTTTCTTAACCACCTCCAGCTCATCACCTCGCTTGCTCTAAATCGCTAACAGTTGCTGATCTGTGTGCCTCTAGCTCCCAGAAAGAAGCCTCCAATTATGGGGATCCACGAATTATCTATTCTGTGTGTCCTGGTGTTAAAATGCCAGCAAGCTTTCTCTTGCACCCCACAGTATCTCTTTGTTGTTTTAAATTGGGAGGTTGACCTATACGCTTTGCTTTTTTTTTTACCTCAAACCTGTTCCACCTAATTGCATTACTGTCTAGATCCCTGTAGGATTCTGCATTGAGTATTCCTTGAATGTAAATACTTAGCTATGATTTTCATCATTTAGAGCAAGGGAAGAACACATTGGGAAGCATACAATACTTGTCTGTGTGACTTTAGGCACATCTGAAATTATTTTTAAAGAATCTTCTTCTTTTATTAAACAATTCTCTATCTCTTTCTGCTACTATCTTAAGCAACCTAGGTACTTAACTATGTCAACATACTTGTTATATTTTTTATTAAGTTAAATCTTTTGAAAGTAAATTGCATAGAGTATAATGTGATAGTGCTAACCGCTGCAGCAGGCATCTTCTAAGATTGGGTGCAATTTCCTACCCAATGATACTATTATGCTAACACCTAAGAAAACTGTCATTACTCTAGTAATGTCAGTCATTATCCTATCTGTATTTAAATGTCCAAAATTACTTCCAAAATTTCTTTTGTAACTTTTATTTACATTTTTGGGAGAAGTGGAGGCAAGGAAGCTGGATCTTTCTGAGGTGCTTGCACTGTATTGGCTGTTATTCTGAACCACTTAGACAACCCTAATCTCACACTGGAATTTCCAGCGAATTGCTCGCTAAGACACGTGCTGAAGGTGCAGACTCGTCCAAGAAAGCATCTACCATTTGCGCTCTGGAGGCTACTTGAGAGGAATTTTCTTTCGATTGCTTGAGAGTCTCAGAGTTTTCTGGTCTGAAGCATAAAATAAGTACACCTAAGAGAGGGCACTTAATCCAGAGTTGAGACAAAGCACACACTGGTAGATGATGAGAGAGATGGAAAGATTCCATTGATGTCATGCGCATTTATTTAGATCTTATGCTTCAATGTAGAGCTGGAATAGAAAATAATTTTGACAAATGGCTTTGAACCAGCCCTGATAGAAACTAACACACACATTTTTTTTCTCATTATCCATTTTCTCAACTGTTCTGTGAACTGACTTGGACTGAGAAGCCAAGTGTCTTTCTAGAATCAGAAAGTTTTCAATGAAATCTCACAAACCTATTGCCAATGCATCTTCAAAACAATTTCCAAAAGAATGATTATTTCTGTATGATTCTCCTGTCAATGTGATAATCACTTCTTTGGATTATAAATCTGCAGCTGCAGTACAGTTACATTACACTGCAGATACATTTTAAACAGTTACATTCCTGAACACCTTAATTATCTCTAGGGCTGCCGGAGGCAACTTCTCTTTCTGTGTTACTTTTAAATGCACTGGATTCTTGAAGTCTGTCACTACCCTGTGAAAATGTGAGGGTGCATAAAGTTGTAACTACCTCAGATATGGGATTCTTTTATTTATTCTTTTGGTTCCTGCTGCCTTCCTGAAGTTAAAATGGGTAAGGGATTAAAATATCTGAGTTCTGAGACTCTTCATACTCATCTCCAGATCTAACACCTGCCAGGATCCTTCTTCCAGCCAGCTTGCATTTGTGGAAGCAAATGTATATTTGCGGCCCTCTTTTATTCAGAGACACACAAATATCTAAGGAGTTTCTCACTTTTCATTCAACTTTCTGCTCATCTTCATCATGGGAAAATTTTATGAGAATTTATGTGTGTGATTTATCACATATTCTTGAAAATTAGTGCTTTATGTTCTAATTTCCACCGAATGCAGGCTTTTGGAATTTAGCATACTTTTCTTTCTTTTCTTATGCACATACACAAGTACATACACATGCACACGCACACAACATACATACACACATGATACTTTTCCAATGTGATTCAGAAAGAGGGTGATGGTGGTGAATAATCAAAGATATACTGTCACGATGATCATTCTTAGTATATTTCACCACTTCTTCTAAAAAAAGAAGGATTGAAAATCCTACTACTTATCTAGATATATGTCATTTTTACTAATACTAACGGACTATTTTTTCTCATTTCCAGATTATAATGAAATAAAATAAACACTATGCACTGTGATTGTATCCAAATGACGGTGAATATTTTAGGAAGAAATGGGAGTTAGACTGTAAAATGGAACAGTGGAAAGAATAAAAGAAAGGTTTAAAATTTATTGGGACGTGTGCACAAAGGACGAATGGAACTGGAAAATGAGTTCTGCCAAAATGTGAATGTAATGCATTAAGACTGCAGAGAGCTCTGTGTTAGCCAGGAAAGTTTATTGGTAAACATTTTGAATAGAAAAAAAAATGTATTTTGGATAAGTAATTTCACATCAAGCTTACTCTGCATTTGAGTATTTCTCATTGAGTGAAATAATATTCATTTATTTAGACCATAGAGAATATTAGAGCAAGGAAATGTATTTTAAATTATTCATTTTTTTTTCAGAAAATTACACTAATATAACAAACTTCTTTGATATTTTGTTTTCAGCTTGACATTTATCTTTTCAGATTTAACATGAGCTTCTCTTTTTCAGCAGAATCTGCCCACTTCAGGAGTTTCGCTTCCTGAGGTGCGTAAGCAAAACAAACAAAAAAAGTTTCACACTTTCCATTATACTTCATTAAACACTTGTGTGGTTATTGCAAATGTGTTGTGCTGGATGACTGACATACTAATATTAATTTTTATATCTTACTTTTCTATATTCTGATATTTATAAGTTAATTTCTTTAGATTTTCAGTAATGTTACAGAACTAAAATTTTGAAATCTGAATTTGTTGCAAGTAGACATACAAATTATACAGGGAAAAACTTACTTTGCAAAGAATTTTGATCGGTGGATAAAATAGCATCATTTCTATTTTTATGTTAAAATATTAATATATTGCAGGAAAATTAAAAACAATTCAGTTCCTTAGAGTCTCAAAAATGTAGATATTAATAATAGTATGTGGAGAAAATCTTGCTTGCTGTGAAGCGTCTGTCACTTTGAAAAGGGTTCATCAATTTGCACATCATATTGCATGGAAAATCATTGGAATAAAATATAGTCATGGAATAAATTCCTCCATTTTGAAAATAAATGTAAGCATTGCCACTCACTTATTTTTAGTAAAGTATTCGCATTACCTCTGCTTTCCTGAAGCTAAGTGTCCATAGTGTTCTGTGACTATATTTTTATTCAGTTGTTATTATCTCTGTAAGAAATGCCCAAATGCTATTGTTTACCTTAAAACTGAACCTACCTTTTTGCAAAAATATGCCTATATGTATACCTCAGATATGAATTTCACTATCAAATAGCATAATTGCCCAAAAATAAGATGTTCTGCCATCTCCACTAAGGACTAGTTTTCAAACCATTATTCATTACCTGAGTAAATGAAAATTGAATTTTCACTTGATATATGCGTACTTGATAGATACTTAAAAATATACTTGGACATATGCTTATTAAATTTTTTCTATTTTAAAAGATATGATAAATTTATTTTGTGACTTTAAATGAGTGAATACTATAGTGATTATAAAATAAATTTTTAAAATTACATTTTTGGTAGAAATATAGAAAAATTTATCATTTGATCAATTATATAAGTGTGAGATAATGTTTTTCACATCATCAACTTAGCTATTTTTGCTCCTGTTACCAAGTAATCATGTGTATACAGGCATTGATTTTATGAATTAATTTCTCTGTTAAATTTTGATAATCTCCAAACATCTCCCATACTTAACTGTATAATTAATCAAGATTGAAGAAACATCAGAATTGCTGTTTATGTATTTCTGATGCTTTAAAGCATGTTTTACTAATACACAGTTTTCCAGATTGTCTTTACAGTACTTATTTTCTGGCAAAATATATTGATTAATATTAATCTCACTTTTCCACTGTTCCTCAAAATCACTGCATAAACTTTTTTGCATATACTGTTCAAAATTTTCTTAAGCTCAGGTGTGGATATATACACGATGAAGTGTGTGTATGTGCACATATACCCACTCTGGCTAGGAAAATTAACTTCCATATCAGATACAATCGCTCTAGGTTTACATATAATGTGGTGAAAATATCTATGGGAAAACAGAGAGAGAGATACATAAAGAGATTGAACATTAGCTTTAAGCGAATAAGTGGATAAGCCTTGGCTTCACATTTAACGTAAGTACAAGAGGCTTTCTGTGAAGACACCTTCTCTAGTTGGAGGTCGTACCTCACCTTTCTACTCTTATCACTAAGCCGCCACTTTTCAAAGTATCATAAAATCTCCAGGACATCTGAGAATCAATTTCAGTCTAAAAAATTATGAAACAGTGTAGCATAATAAAAACCCTATTTTTCTGTTAATTTTGAAATCATGGAATGATACCTACGCTTAACTGCCTTTTAGACGCACCCCACACGTGAACCTAGGCTTTCAAAAAATCTTACTGTGTTTTTCCAAAGCACATAGATTGCTTTTTGTAACAACTAATCTTTCATTGTGCATTTAGTACATATTTATGATTTCTCCTAACTAAATGGTATAATAATTGAATTACAGTTACAATAACAGGTGAAAACAAATTCAGGACTCTCCAGAAATCACTCTGTTGGACACTTAGCAAACTCACAGGGATGAGTGTGAGCAGTTCACACAGGAGAGCTGCCACTACCTTTTAAATTTCTGTTCTTTCACAGTCAGGGCACTTTAAAATGCTACACGTGAGGAGAGTTGAAGCTGGCCACAGTCTGCCTCTATGTAATTATGTGTATGGAATATTATATGTACATAATGCACATATATGACTTCCATTATTATGGACTTATGCTGCCATGCACTGGGACACAGCCAAAATTAAATTAGTTTGACATAGAATCACTTCTAAATTTCATTGTCTCCATCCAGGTTATCTTTAACAGAAATTTGACAGTTTTTTGCTCAAAATAAAATTATCCCAGGAGAAAATATGCTCATCACGTGTGACGTGTGAGAACCAGGGCATGAGGGTGACATCACGTAATATATATTCAAGTTAGCAAATGAATAGCACTGTTAGGTTCTTTATGGAAAGGCTTCATTGCATCTTACCATGCTGCCTTTCATCCTTGCAGGAAAGGATCAATATCAATACAAGGCTTACTCTAAATTATGGTTGTGTAGTGGACAAATAACATATATGAAGTACCTTTTTACAGCATTCGTCATTTAGTACTACAACCTAGTACTAAGTGATGAACTTATTAACAAACTGCAATAAATATTATAATTTAAAAAATACTGCCACTTGGCCAATTGCCTATTTCATGCCAAAACTCTTATCTACATTTTCTCAATTAATTCTTACACAAATCTTATCACGCTCTAGGTGAAACACCTAGTGATTTAATGATAGTAAATAACTTGCTGAAACTTACAAAGTAGAAAGACACCATTTATTTTGTAATTTGAATTCTAAGGCCAATTTTTCCTCGGCCCAAAGTTATTTTGTTTTTGTTTTAGTAAGTACTTATTTAAATTTTTTTAAAATAGAAATTAAGTCTCTCTACTATATCCCTTACTATATTTATGCAATGTATAATTAAAATATGTTTTTAAATTAAAGGCTACTTAGCTAGTTAACAATTTTGCTGTATCTTCCGAGTTTTAGAGCTTTTGTTAATTTTGAGATGAATTGGTTTCCTTTGGACAGTAAAATGTTCAAACCTGAAATGAAGTGCATGCTAAATCCATGGTTAGCTTTGCAACTGCAAGTTGGTGTCTTGGAGTTCTTCACTTTTGTGAGCTGTAATGCATATTCAAGAGAGACGCTAAGCACTGTGACCATGCCTGTGAATCCTTGGTTAAGAGCCTGTGCTTTCTTGGAGTTTCCTGTGGACACTGTCAAGTGGCAGAAAGACCTGTTTGACTCCGGCCGGTTGTGTGGTGGCTGGGAGAACAAGTTCCAGGATTTGGTTGACAGATGCTACTGGCAGCAAAGACTTGCTTTTGTAGCTTTGTCCCAACCCAAGTGCTTTGCTGCTGTCTGTCCCTCATGCTGAGACGGACAAACAAAGGAGCAAATCCCATGGTCGTGGTAATCATCACTTGCTGCTTATAGTTTGCCAGGGATCGATAGCAGCAGGCTTAAGCATTGTGGCAAACAACTGTTCCGGAGAAGCATTTTTCAGCAATGTACAAAACTCCACCTCTGAGAATCAGCATGGTGTAGAAAAAGATCTTTTTAGAGCACATGTTTGAAGTAAGGTCTTTTTTATTTTGTTTATTTCATCTTTCTGTTTTCTGTGAATGGGCTCTTTCTCTTTTCTTCTCTGTTTATTATGATGATTATGCTTTTGGAATTCTAATACAATATATTCCCCAGTTAAGATCTGGTGTGCTACTTGTAGAATCCAGGGATCACAAAACATTGCATTCTGCATTTAAAATGTCTGCATAACAAACACAAATGACTGATATTTGAAAATGCTCAAATATCAATAAGCATATTTTATATTTTGTGGTTATATGTTCTATATTCTTTCATAATTCTTTTAGTAGCAGTAGTTCCTTTCAGTGTTTGAATAATTTCTATTGATTAAAGCAACAATTTCCCAACTCTTTATATCTAGGATAATTTATCTGGCAGAAGGAAATTTCCCTTAATTATAACAATGTAATTTATTTGGTGGTTTAGAGCCTAAAATTTAAAAAAGAAACTGAGGGTTAAATGGTGACTATTGCCCCCTGTTATTTGCAGAGTAATTTTATTCTGAATGATGATGTAAAATAAGATTGGAGAGTATTTTTCTGAAACTTTTAATAACTTTAACACTGGGAATTAACTCTTTTAAATATCATAATAGAGCTTTGCCAAGCAGGGTAAATTAACCAACCAAACAGGCTAGTGAAATCCTTGGGGACAGCAGATTTTTCAAGGATGTAATTCATTTCTCTTCCCTATTCCTGATATAAAAATAAGTGAAGTAACGATATTTCTTAATGGATATGGGATAATATCCCTAACTATCCCCCTGTCAATTCATATTGCTTAAATAAAATATAGTGAATATCTCAGATATGTTTCTATTTGAATTGGAAATAAACATGAGACAAGTGAATATGGTAATGGGAAAACTCTGGAAAAAATTAAATTATTATGAATCTTTCCAATGTTTAAATTTTCAGCCCCAATTATTTCCAGAAACTCTACCTATTAGCATTTTTCTACAAAACAAACTGTTGGTTATCTTGCTTTTAAGACACAGTATATGAGTGTGTCTTTAGATGTGACAGTTGGTTACATCTGCATTTGTTTAAATGAATGTTGACCATTTTAGAATTAGTGTGCGATAAAATATACATACAGACTTACATGTTGACATTTTTTAAAAAATTAATTTACTAAGTATCCTTTTCTCACATAAAGTGTGATAAAGCATAGCGAATGCTTACTTCTCTTTAAAAATAGTATAGTTAAGGACATAGTGCTATTACTCCTCGCAATACTGCCCTGTCACTCACACACACTTACCCATCCTTCTCTCCACTTTTTGCGGCAGTTTTGGAGTCTTTTTCTGTGAGTGTCTTCAGCTGTGCTATTGCGGCTTCCTCTCTGTCCTGAACATGTTTAAAACACTAACCTTTCATGAATATTCTACGTTTCCAAAATAAATCTCATCAATCTAAAATTCATTTGGGGGTTTAAAATTTGATGTTCTGTTTATAGTTGTGTACTCTAATGCTTTTATTTAGTCTCCTCCTAGTTTGGTCAGAAGGTTGATAGTCATGAAAGGCCAATAAACCTGCTATCATCTAGTATCTCTGGTAACTGGAAATTCTTACCACACAGAAACTGTTTAACTCTATGTGTGGTCAAGAATAAAACACGGTTTAAAAAGCCTTAGTTGCTCTTTCTAAATATACACTTAACATTACATGTCTTACGTTTTTCATATTTCCTATATAAATAATAAATTACAAATACCCAGACCTGATGAGATGAACTAAATTACATTTTAAGATACCTTACATAAGCATTTTAATACTAAAATGCTAGGTAATAATTAATAGATGATATGCTAGAATAATTGTAATAAAGTATTCTTCCTATTGGAGACTTTTAACAATATACTGATCCCAGAATTTATTGAAGAATGGGAGAATAAACTATTTCTATACTCACCAACAGCATTGTGTTTTTTCACTCAATACTGCTGTACATTTTCAAGCACAAGCACTGAGCTTTGCTTCTTTGAACATATGCCTAATGTAGCTAGTGAAATTTCTCACATATATGCATTTGGAAGTAAACAAATAGTTTGCATAATGGCATTACAAATGAACACACAAGAAAGGAAACTAATGATATATTTTTCATAATAATTTTCATTTATCAAGCTGACACAATATTAAGGAATGTGTTGATTTCTTTTAACTTGTGCTAAACCTTAGATTTCCTAAACAAATGGCATTATCTCCATTTTGCATTAAGAGTGAAGTCTCCAGGCTACATAGTATTTGTGTAACACAAATGTGATTCATCCCAGGCTTGTGGAATTCAAACCTCACCAGATAATCCACTTTTATGCATTGCTTTCTTTAAAGGATCAATATTTTTGCCAGAAATTATGCTTATATAAAAGTGTATCATATCCTAAAGAATTTGAGCATCAGGAATAATATCACACCACCCATTTTTAAACATATATATAAGATGTCCAGTGTATTTTGTTGCTTTTGGTTTTTTTTTTTTTTTTTTTTTGGTACCAAGGATTGAACTCACAACCTCACACTTGTGAGGCAGGTGCTTAAGCCACTGAGCTAATCCCAAGGGCACCAGCATTTTTTATACCATGGATGAGTAAGGAAATTTCCTACACTAATTAGCACTGATTTTGCTCAAAGATTTCTTACCTGACTAACCCTAATATATCTGAAAATTTTGTATTTTAAAGCTGGTTAAAATATTTTCTTAAATTATACAAATTTGAAATGACACTCTAACAACAATAAGACTAAAAATATATCTGAATAAGTGACAGGAAATATGTGGCACAAAGCTCTTAAGTACTCGTGACTAGACACTGGTAATCAGGACAACTTTTCACATGAAGCTTAGACATAGTACAAGAGTCCTAAACACAATACATTAAGCACTTTTTAACAAATAGGGTTTTAAATGTTTTATTCTTTTCTTTATTTATTAATCCTGGCTTTTGTCATCCTTTTATTTAGGAAAGTCCTTTCTTTTATGGAACTTCGATTAAAAAGGGAAAAACTGGCATTAATGAGATTAAATGACACTTGAAGTTGCAAGATTTTTTAAGATGCTAAAGAATAGAGAAAGCTTTCTGAATTTTCCTAAAGACCTGACGTCAACAAATATACAGGGACAAATTTACTAGCAGAGTGCAGAATGATCTCAAAAGTTCTGAGCTAAAAGCAAAATTGTGTGATCAAGAAATAGTGAAGAGGACAATGGAGCTGGAATGGAGTACAGAGGGCTGAGTGTTGCTATTCTGTTGCAAATTGACAATAGTCAGACAAGAAAGAGATTGATCCAGGTGGTGAGGTTATAATAATCTATGGGAAAAAGATAATGCTCAGGGAAGTCATGCAGTGATGGAGGTGGTGAATAGTGATCCTAGCATGGAAGGAGTTTGAGACACTGACGGGAAAAGGCAGAAAAGGCATCTGTTGCCTTCATAAGCTGAGCATCAGGGCGAGATGCGAAGGGGAATTATGTATTTAGAAGTGTCTTAGTCACTTGCCTTCATCATAGAGCTTGAAGGAGAAGAGGTTTAGTTGGGTCTGCGTTTTTGGAGGATTCAGTCCATAGTTGGCTGGCTCCAAGGCTCTAAGGTGGAAGGAAGGATACAGGAGGAAATCTGCTCAGATCATAATGGGACAGAAACAGAGAGAGAAGGGAGGAGCCTAGGGTGGAGATGCACCCTTCCACTCACACACCAAGGACACCCTCCAATCAGACCACACTTCTAACTGCGCTATCAGCTGCTGAGCTCCCTAGGGGGTGAATCCACTGACAGGAACAGTGCCCCGTGCCCCAGGCACCTTCCAAATCCACCACATCTGGTGAGTGAGAGCTTTGGTGGACACTGTAGTCTCCATGACACACGACTTCAAAAAATTGGAACTGATCATTGGGCGGGTGAAGTTGAAGGAAGCAAGTGTGGCTGAGAGTTTTGTCTAAGGAAGAAGATACATTTTACAAATTGCAGAGCTGGAGAAGGAAGGTACAAAAGAGACAATGAGGAAGCAGTCAGTGAAGTGAAAAGTGAAAGACTTGTCTTTGAGGCACAGGGGGCCAAGTTTTCAAAAGTAAGATCAGTTTCGTGAGATATTGCTGAATGGCTAAAAGACAGGCCTAGTATTAAATATGGCAAAGAAAAGGTATACAGAGGTGTGAATACAGTGGGTGATAAGAGTTGACTGTGTTGGACTGAAGAAGTGAAAAGAGATAAAATAGAAAACAGAAGCAGACAACTTCTAACACACACACACACACACACACACACACACACACACACACGAGAAACAAAAGAATAAGCTGCAGCCGGATGTGAGGGGTTTTCTACTGTGTTTCATCTCTGAGAGCTTCAAAATCCATCAATTAGACTTCATTTTCAATACTGCAAGTATTTACAAGCATTGTGTTAAGTACTACCAAATTCTTTAAATAATAATTCTATTTTATGTATCTGTCTCATTTTTTACAAAAATAACCGATTTTTGTGATCCTTAATAACTCTTGATAAAGGGCAATAATTGGGCACATAGGGATAATTAAATTTCGCTTTCACCCCATCATTTAATTGATATTGTGATCACTTAGCTGTCATCTGCATTGAGCCATCGAAAGCAACGATTCTTTAGGAATTCCAAATTATGGAGCTGGAGGGCTCATAGCAAGAAAAGTCTTATTTATTGCCCCCTTTAGTTAAACATTTTCGTGTTTCACTGGTAAGTTTTCAATTTTAGTAAATGTTTTTTATAAAGGTTATTTTTATTACAGGAAAGACAGGCAACGGTGAAAAAGGAGAAGAGTGCCTCACAACAGCCAAACAAGGTGACCAGCAGGAACTCCATGCAGAGAGCCAACTCGGTGACCGTGGATGGACAAGGCCTACAGGTGTCGCTCTGGGGACCCACATTTTAGTGGCTTTTGTGGTTGTGACTTTTTGGTTCTGAGAAGGGCAGGTGTTCAGGCATCAACACATCTATATAATGCCCTTATTAGCTCAGAGAACTGCCTTGGGAAGATTGTTACTCATTTATCAAGATGTCAGGCTTACAGCTGATTGACAGAGTGACGTTCTGGTTAGAATCATCATTTATACGTTATCTCCACTTAAACTGAAGTTGGCAAAATGTCTCGTCAGTCTGAAAATTTTTACAGATTACTACTAAATGCACATGCTTATGATAAACATTTGGGTTAATTATTTATACATGTTCTCTTTCTCTTCATGTAGTTTACACACACACACACACACACACACACATACACACACACACACAATAGTAAGGTATACTTTTGAAGAGACATTTTCATTGTGAAATTGTGTTTCAAAAAAGAAGGAAATGAAACCTAGTGGTATGAATACTTATTAAATAAATCATTAAAATAAGGAATTTTAAGCTTTAAAAGTTTAAAAATATAAGTCTAGTGTATATGTGTGCTCTAAACAGACTGAAGTACTTTTAAAGCATTTTAAGTGCTTTTAAGACCTATAAATTGTCTTTATCATCTCTGATATCAGCATGACTTTTTTATCCAACTCCAAAAAGTACACAGTTGAAAAGGTTGGCTAATCCAATGAAATTGTAAAGTTATTTACTTGAATGGATTATTAAATTCAAATGTAAAACATAATTCCAAGTTATAAAATTATATTTGAGAGTACATACTTTACTTATGTATGTATGTGTTTATTTATTTTGTGTGTGTGGTGCCGTGGATCAAACCCAGGGCCTTGTGCCTGCACGACATAGAACTACTACATTGAATCTACTTCATTTATTATAGACTAAATCAGGATGTAACATTTGAAAATCATTTAACAGGCTCATTGAGGGTCTCAAAAAATTAGATCTAGCAAAATTTTAATAGCAATACCAAATTATTTTTATGCCAATTTATGGAATTTTTGTTGTAAAAAATCCAGCATCTAAATGTAATGTGTCAATTACCATACTGATTAGTTTAGATTTGTTAGTCACTCTGAGTTCCTGTTATGACATTAATGAAAGGAAATCCAAATGTGAAATCCAGGTGTATTTGACAAGTGGCGAGGCACACGTTTTTCATCTGGAAAGAAAACATGTACAGTTGGTTATTACTTTGTACAATTTAAGTGCTATAGGAAATTTTTACACATATTAACTTGTATCATTATCTCAACACACATGAGATCATTGTCACCATTACTATCACCATTTTAAACATTCTCACCCTTGTGTTTGGAAGAACAGTGGTTCCTCCATGTCCACACTAATTGTCAGTGGTAAAGCCCCAAACTGAATGAGGGCGGTCTGGCTCAGATTTCATGTGTTTTACCTCAAAACACTCTCTCTCTGGCTATCTGTTTATACCTTAAATTAGGACTTTCTGGATCTTCTATACCTTTTTATATTGTTCCAGGCTTTGACATGAGAACCATTTTTATTAGAAGTTGTTTTATCAGTTTCTTAAGATTTAAATAATGATATCTCAATTTTCTCATTTTCAAAACCAAGCTCACGGATACTTAGAGACTATTTAAAAGCATGAAACAGACATGCCACATTAAAAACCATGCACAATTAATGTTCTGTGAATGTCTGAATCTTTGTAAACATAACTTTCATACTTCAGCTGACACAAAAAATGTTTTAGTAAGAAAAATGCAGATATCTAACCTAAGAAAACAACAGAAAGGAGATAATACTATAATTTTCATTTATAATTATTAAGTTTGAAAAAAAATGGTAGGTTATGTGTCAAAGTCTGTTTCATACCTACACATAGATATTTACATAGTTTTAGAGAAAACAAATTCCTGAATTCATATTTCATGTAAAATAGAAAAAAAGTTTGGCTTGTGGCTATCAATTTTAAAATGATAAAATGGTTGTTTTCCTCATCCAGGAAAACAAAACTATCTATTGGAAAATTAATTTTTTTTGAGTTTTAAAAATGTGAAACAGCATTGAGTTGCAGTCCAGTTTGCATAAAACTCGATGACAGAAGAGATCTACGCTGCTTAAAGAAGACTATTAATCATAGTTGAGCACATTCATCTTACTTCTTTCCAGCTAACCAGTATAATGATCAGGATTATTATTTCTAATTAGAGGAAGTAATAGATCATGTATAACCTTAGGATGAGTCTCATTAATTAATCCAAATCCCAGGGGACTTCAAATAGCAGTGGTGAGCCACTCTGTCTCTGTCATCACTCACACCGTAGGTTTACACTTGAGACATATGACCAAATGTCACCGAAAATATAATTTTTTAACATGCAAGAGTCATAAAAGTACAGCTGATTATCTTGGGTGTGAACAAATAAGGAAAGAAAATCAGGAAGTTCTTTGAGTTCTTCTATGTTAACATTACCTTGTACCTTAGTACTCTGAAATTTCCAGATTACAAAGTCACTGGAGAACTAAAGACTCTAGTTGTA